>JAIPRL010000044.1:232294-250420 GCA_025469235.1 Pemphigus obesinymphae | reverse complement strand
CTTTTGACAGCCATGGAATAAAACACCTTACAAATAATAATTAAGTAGTGTCTAAACATTGACATAATTATATATTATTCCAACACTAAGTATAATAATGACTTCTAAAATTTGATGGAAAATGCCAATCATTAAATTACACATGTTTTTTTAGCTGGTTGACTTGTATTTTCGAGGTGTTTTTGGTTATTATTACAGTAATATGTACTAGTATATATTAATTTACTATGGCTACTTTATTTGTTATTTTCCCCACTTATAAATAATTTCAATTATATATTATTTTTATCTATGATTAAGAAAACTTGGGAAAATATAAAAGAAACTAATGGGCGAAAATGAAAATATATTTACAAAAAAGCTGATTGAGACACAGGTGTGGAACATCAAAGGAAATATAAACAAAATGTGTGCAAAAATATCAAAGGGTGTTCGAATATAGCAAGTTGTTGACAAGAGTAGAGGATTAGCCTACCTAATGGTAGGCAGAAGAAGTGCCAGATTATATCAAAGAAAAAAGTTTGTGAAATAATAGATTGAGGATTGAGTAGAATATAAAAGTTGATTTAAAGCAACAAAAAGTGTAGTGATTAAAATTAATTAGGGAAATATGATGAGTTATATGAGAGTTTAGGAACAAAAGAAGAGGGAATAGAAGTCTACAGGCTGGCTATGGAAAGAGAAGATAGGAATTATCCTATGTTAATGAAAGACAAAGAAGTGATAATGAGAAGAAAATAATATTTTGAGGGATTATTAATAAATAAAGAATTTCCGAGAAAGACAATTAATCGAGTTGAATGCTATTTGATTGTGGCGGATTTAATTAAGGAAGTGGAAGTGCTCTGTTAGATTGAAAAATAAGTATGTATTGGGACCTGATGGAATATTAGTAGTAGGTAAAGGATGGCTGAAAGTACAGAGAAAGGAAAAGGAAATTGTTTTTGGTATTTATTGATCTAGAGATGGCTTATGATAAGGTTCCTAAGGAGATTTTAAAGAGTGCATTAATGCAGAAAGGAGTACCAAATGTGTATATGAACGTAATTGAAGACATTAAAGGTGGGCCGAACTCAAAATTTATGTATCAAACTGAACAAAACTCTTAAAGTTGGGTAGATTTTTAGAACTTTGAACTGTTTGACCCACCTCTAGTACAAGAGTGAAGAGTCTATGTAGAGAAACTGAGAATATTAGGGTCTGATTGGGAGTATACCAGGGTTTGGATTTGAGCCTTTACTGTTTTTTCCTAAGTGTGGATCCTATGGATGAAATAACAAAGGATATACAGAGAGTGGTACCACGGTGCGTGTTGTTTGCATATGATATAGTGCTGATATGAAACTCCTGAAGAAGTGAATTATAAACTTGAAAAGTAGAGGGAATCTTTTTAAATTAAAGAACTAAGGATTAGTAGGGATAAAATAGAATATATAGAGTATGATTTTGGTGAAAGGAAACACAGAAGGAATATATAGGATAGGAAATGAAGGCAAAAAATAAAATTTAATGGGGATGTAGTAAGAGAGATGAAAGTTGGGGTCTTCGAAGTGGATATAAAACACAGGATTAAGTATGGATGGATGAAGTAGACAAAAACTTCAGGCGTTTTGTATGATAAAAGAATCCCTATTAGGTTAAAAGGTAAATTTTATAAAATGAGAACTTCATTGATGTATGGAATATAATGTTGAGCAGTAAATAGGATGATAGAATGAGTGTAGTAGAAATGAGAATGTTATGAGATAAGAGTAGACAAAATAAAGAATCAGTATATAGGAGGTAGTATAAATGTAGCTTCGATAGTAGACAAAATGACGCAGAATCTTAATACCTTAATATTGAAAATGGCTCTGGCATATGTATTAAGGACAGTGGCAGTAAGATTAGTAGAGGAAACGTATGTTGATGGAAAGAGGTAGAGAGGAAGACCGAAAATGGTGTGGGGGATTTGTGACAGCAAGTGGTAGTAAATAGTTGAGAGAGAAGGTGAAGGAAAAAAAAAAGAAGATTTAGTCATTTTAAATTTCTAGCAATATTATAGGATTATTATTTTTCGAGTTTATAACAAAATAAAATAATTCGATTTACATATTTTCCAACAATTTTTCTCTTTGGTTATCAATTTGTACATAGAAAAAAAAAATTAATCTGATAGCATTCCAACAAAAAACATACTATTGTAAATTAAAAAACCTTATGGTTGCATTTAGACATTAATTTTTGTTATTATGTTATAAATCCAAAAAAATAATAATCAATAATACCAGACTTAAAATGTATACTTAAGTAACATAATTATATTTTTATAAACGGTTTTCAGCTATTAATAGCAGTGTTTTTTGTGATACAATTTATACTAAGTTCAATTATATACCTTTGGAGTATTATCATTTATCAAATTATAAAAAAAATAATATATTATTTCAATCTAAATGTATCATTATAAACACAAGTTTACTTTATTATTTCAAATAAATGGAAAGAATAATCTATTATTTATAAGTTGAAAGGTTTTATAAAACATATAAAAATACGTTTAAAATATTGGTATACAAATTACCTGCTATTGATACTTTTCACAATGAAATCAATAACAAATGAAACATCTTCTAAAATAATATCATTTCGAAAAATTTCATAATTGGTACAACTCTTTATACCAGTAATCCAAGTTGTTAAAATAAAATTTAAAAGCCCATCATTTAAAGCAAAATGATACAACAAATTAATATTATCAACATTTTTAACGAGATCTCTGAAACATAAATTAAGTAAATACATTTAAATTAAATGGTATAAAACTAGAAAACTTATAATTTTGTATATGATTACTAAATAGTTTATAATTTATATTTACCTTAAACATTTTAGAGTTATCTGAGTTTCTTCTTGTGATTTACATATATTAGCACATATGTTATCTGTGATTAATGTAAAAAAATATTCTTCATTTCCCAAACAACATAATGCATTTAACCATTTAAATTTTAATACTATATCATTTGACTCTAAAATGATAATTTTTAGTAAATATTCAATAGTTAATTAATTTTCTATGTAAAATATAATTACTTACGATTTAAAATGCTCAAGTTTAATTGTAAGATTTCTGTGTCAATTTCTTCTTTATAATATTTTGAAGCCTCTTGGAAACAAGATAACATCTCATTCCTAACAGAATCTGATAAATCAGATTTAATTAGTGTACTTATAATGCAATAGTAATTCTGACGTTGAGATTTTGTTAGTATTTTAGTTGATAGTTTTAATGCTTTCAGTGCAGATATTTTAATTTCAGGTAATTCGTTTTGAACATAAAGTAAAAAATAACAACATATTTCTTCCCATCTTGTTTCTAGGCCAGGTACAGCTGAGAATAAAATTATAAATGTTTTGAAATTCATATGAACAATTTAAATTTGGTAGCTTACATGATAAATCAATAGACATATGCAAACACATATTTGTAATTAATCCCATAGCTTCTATAATTCTAGGTATTTCATTCCTTGATACATCACTTTTGTCTAGTAGTATTAAATATACCTATTTTCATTAATAACCAAATGTCTAATTATTGCTTTTAATACACTATTATATTAAAAATATATTTATTATTTAAATTTACTTTATTTGCTATTTTAAGACATGCATAGTTTGAAGTTTTTCCAACATTACAAAGAAGTTTAATTGAAGGTATAAATAAAGTCGCTTGAGTATCTGATAAATATCGATTAGAACCTGAAAATAAAAATTATATTATTTTAACAAAATAAGCTTACATTGCAAATACAAACTTTTAAGAATAATATCTAAGAAATCGGATAATTGTTCTTGATCATTATCTCCTTTAATAATGGCTAAGGAATACAAAATAGCTGTCAAAACACCAATCGCAGCTTCTCTAACTTCATTTGGCGAGTCTTCAGAGTCTGACATTAATATCATTTTTAAAATGCGCCATATTTCTTCAATGTGAGATATGATTTTGACAGGATCAAAATTTTCACAACATAGTTTCTAATATAACAAAACTAATTAATACTAATATAAATATAAAATTTAATTAAATAATAAAAAAAAAAAGAAAATGTCATACAGTGTTTTTAAGAGTTTCTCGTGTTGGATATTTTAAGGAAAATACAATGAATTATTATTTTACTTAGAAAGACTAAATATATACAATAAACATAATATTATATATATGTTACGGTAAAAGTATAAATACTGGTAAATTCTAAGTTTTATCAACTGCCCTCGCAAAATGTTAAAATTTCAGAAGTACTTGGGGAAATAGAACAAAAATGCACACAGAAAATAAAAATACATTGAGAAGGATCTCACAAAGAAAATGATGCAAAATTCAAAAAAAAATATTCCAACTGATCATTCACTATTCTCAAGAGACCCTGTGAATGTGCCCAGTTTTCCCACCTTTGGTATTGGTAAAAGAAAACTACCTTCTATAACAGTAAAATGTTTTATAAATGGGAACAATAAGAATGTTGCCATGGTTACTAAATATTACGGAAACAATATATATATATATGGTGAGTGGTGATGTCATAATATTAAGTATTTAACAATAATAGTTAATAGTTGTTTATATATATTTACATATATATTACACCAAGATCTGCTCAAAACTGTTTTATCATTGCTTTCAACTTTGATATATCTACTACCAGTATTCTACTTAAAAAGTGATTCCATCCCCTTTTATTAAGTAACCTATTATAATGAGCTGGATATTTAGAAAACTATAAAATCAATATCATCAATATTTTCAGAGTTTGATTTAGAGATGAAGAATTTTTACCAAAATCGTGGTTTTATGCTAATTTTTTGTTGGTTTTTTTTTTACGTGTTTATCAAAATAATTAAAAAAATCTAAAAATTACTTCTTTAAAGTACTAACTAGATGCAATTTGTTAACAGAAAATAGTGCTACTTGTAAGGATCAGAGCATTAAAAAAAGATCACAGACATAAAAAAACATCACTGTAAAATCAATATATTTCTCGCTTCTCTTAGAATCTAAAATGATACTGGCATAGGACTGACAAACTATTTTTAAATAAGTTATTTAAGTAAAAAGTAAAATTCACAGTAATTAATTTAATATCATATCTTAATTTAACTTATTGTTAATTCCAATAATATTTTAGTTATTTCATATGTGGCATAAATTAGATTATGTTCATAATTAAAAATATATATATATATATATATATTCTACAAAATAACTCCCCCCCCAACATGATCATAATTTTATGGTTTAGTATATACAAAATGACTTTATGCTAATATCTAATAAATTTATTTTTAACTATAATAATTACACAACATTCATAATATTTGAATAAAAAAAAACATTTATGTTATCAGTGGTGGCTTTCAGGGATTTATTGAGGTGGTCACAATCACCAAAAAAAGCTTTTTTGAATAAAACACCATATTTCTATATATCTAAAATAATTTTAGGTTTGGAAAGTGATATAGCCTTCTCCTAGGAACCACCAATATATGGTATAGATAGTTAAAATTAGTGATGAGCACTATCGAATAGTTTTACATGACCGAATGCTGATTTTTCGACAAAAACTATCGAATAGTTTGATACAAATTATTTCAGTTATAATACCGAATAGTTCGGTAAACTATCAAATAGTCCACAGTCCAAACCAACCGAATAGTCTGAATAGGTGGTAAATACTAAATATACGATAATTTCCTTTTTAAAACTTATAATTATAAATCACCAATGCATGAAGCCATAATAACTTGGGATACTTCTGCCTGGTTTGATTAATTTTAAAATTGCATCTGTCATATTGTAGTGGGATTATCGTATTTTTCGAATCTTAAAACATACCTAGGTCTTTTGAATATTGAACGATTGCTTTGTTTTAATTTTAAAGAAAAACATATTTATTTATTTTAATAAGTTTTTAAAATAATTATATCTCTACAATATTGGGATACAAATAATGAATAAAAATTTTGTGCATTATCAGTTGATTAGATGGATACAGCAAATAGGGGATCACATCCTTTTATATATATGTATTTATGGTGGCAGTACTGTTTGGATTTTTGGAGCAATACCCGCCCAGTTTATATTTCAAACCGTGGAAATTATTTAAAAAAAAAAAAAGGTATATATATAGAAACATAGCTGGGCCTGGGAGGATGAATCATGCTTGCTGTAGCCAACTCCAATTCCCGGTCCGATTGACACAAATTAAATATCCGCCGATATGCTGTGAAACACTATGTCAGAAGTAAATATAGAAAAAAAATATTTCGACTTAAATAGCTACCAAAAAATACTTTAATTCATGACTTGGGTATAAAACTTTGATAAAAAAAAATTTAATTTATTTATTAAAAATGTGAAAAAAAAAATGCAGAAAAAAGTCGACATCAATAGTATCAAACCGAAACCCGCTCGCTCTATATTGTCGCATTTCACCATTAACTACATGGCGTAGGACGTACACTATATAATATGTATGATCGGATATATAAGTAAAACAGCGTAAAATCATCTAATTTTAAATCGCCATAACTTTTAAACTTGTCCTACCACCAAATTCTAATTCCACTATTGTTTTCATGTTTTCATTAACTATATAATCTCCAAAAAGTTTTTTCCCTAAAAATCGAATTCTCCGACAATTTAGAAATATACACATTTTATATTTTACATAATTAATTCTATAATACATATTATTAAATTATTAAACATATCATAAATAATAAAATAATAATTAAATAAATAAAAAATGAATAAATAATTCGAACTATCCAATAGTTCGAAATATAGAATAGTTTGGACGACCAACCGAATAGTTCGGATCTTATTGATCGATAGTTGAAGTAATCGATAGTTTTTAAGTATCTATCGAACAGTTCGATAGTGCCCATTACTAGTTAAAATATGTATTTGTTTACCAATAAATGCATTGAATCTAATTTAGCCACTTTCAAACTAGACTCTAATTTTTGTATAGCCAAGGGAATACAAAATTCTGCAAATTCTTCTACACACGTAAGACATCGAGCCAAGTTTGATGCCAATTCATCTCTAGTTATTTTACTTTCTTCAGTCTGTGGGATACAATTGAAATTATTGGTATTATTGCTAATATGATTAAGTTAATTTTAAAAGTTTTACCTCATAAAAATCTATAGGAAAGTAGCATGCAATCACATCAAAAGTTTCTTCAACCAATAGACCTAGTGGAAAATTTCTTAAAAATTGAGGAAGAATTCTAAAAAGCAGTATTAAATTATTAGGATCTCGTTCACCATCCATTGAAGAAATCACAAAATATAAGAAATCAGGTCCCATAAAATGTAAATCTAAAAATTATTAAATAATAAGATTTAAAATTTAAAATATTAAAGTTTTAATTGAGTGATACATATATTTTATGAATTAACATTATTCTTAAAATTGTATTAATGCAACTTTCTGGAATGAATTATTGAAATTTAATTATGCAAAATTAATTTTTAAATCATGTAAAAATGCTTATGTGTGAAATGAGTTACATACAAACTTTGCTATCTGTATAACATTATATATAATATAATATAGTATATTACTATAGAATTCTCTTATTCTATGACATTACTATAATTTATACATTACACTTAATATACACATATAAATACAGGCACATGTGTGTTCATAACTATCACTGTTTCTAAAGTTTCTTCTAATTTTAATCGGTTTTCAAAATATTTAATTCAATCACTATGATAAATAGAAATTTAGCATTTTTCTGTGTATAAATATACTCTATTCGGGTTATGTTCACCCAATTTACTGGTCAAATTTGATTGCATTTATGCTTTTCCACGCATAAATGTTTTTATGACCATCTGTATATAAGGTGTTGATACCGTCCATGACGAGTAACAACAGTAGTTGACCAGTGGTACCTGCTTCCAGCCAGAGGTTTCCAACGATGATTGACAGTTTAGTCAACATACACAAAATTAGATAAACTTAACCTGAATAGAATATAGTAAGCTATTTATTCAATATTCGACTTGCACTGTAAGATTATTATAAAAATCAAGTTTATTTATTGGTTAAATATAATAAGAGCTAGTTACAATTTTAAAAATATAAAATCATATAAAATTGCCTAAAAACAATAAAATTCTTGTAAAATGATGAAACAAATAAGTATAAATAGATAAAACTGTCATTACCATCTAGTCGATTCAAAAAAATCTGATGTAAAATACGATAAAATGTATTTCGGTCATCTTGTAGTTGTGATTGACAATGAAAATGAGGAATAATTGTACTAAAATAACGTATAATCATTTCTTTGGTAAAATGTTTCATTTGTATCTAAATATATATAGGTACATTAAAAATTATATATTTAGTTTTATTTAAAATAATAAAATTAATTATACAGGGCGATTGATTTAACCTACTCACTTAATATTCTCTATGAATAATAATATTTTTATAAACTTGAGATATTGGTACTTATTTCACTACATATAAAAGATAGAAATTGTATTACTTTCTTAAATAGCAACTTATATTTAGAATAAAGTATTAAGAGTCATTCTGTTTCAAATCATCCAGAAAAATTGAGATTTGACACCCACCCCTTCAATGAAAACCCCTTTTATGAAAATTTGTATTTTTTATCTTTCTATATAGATATGAAAGAATACAAAATTTTATCTCTATATCTTCCCTACTTTTTTTTTTTATAGGTAATTAAAATGTAGGTAAAATAAGCATTTTTGTTGTTTCCGAAGTCTTTGCACAAACTTATATATTCAATGAAAAAAGTTTTTATCTCTTCTATTTTTAATGCAAATTGTATGAAAATGTTTAATATTATAAAGTAAGTTGTGCTAATTTCAGGAAAAAAATAAACACTCCATGTTTATTTATTTGGCAAAAAAAAAATATTTTTGATTATTTTCCAAGACTATTTTAAGACGAAACATAGTTTTATAAAAAATCTCTAAAAGACAAAGTCATAATAAAGACAATTTTTGTTAAAAAATAATCTATAATAATATATTTTCTATTATATCAAACAATAAAATACATGGCATTTCATCATTTGCTTCACGGTAAAAAAAACTTTACAAAATAAAAAAAAGTTTTAATTAACCGGTACTTGTATTTTATAACTTATTATGAGAAAAAATTAAAATAGCCATCATTTGTTTTATAACATATAAGAAGATTTAGTGTTAAAATAATTTTAAACTTGCAAAGGTAGGAAAAGTTAGAATATGAAAGAGGCAAGAGTCTGTCTCTGCAGTAAGTTTGCACGATCCATGCTCAATTGTGAATCAGTTTTATTAAAGTGAACATCAGTATTTAAACAAGTGGTTTTATTTTTTAAAATACCATATTAATTTATAAGTGGATTTGTATTGTGTATATGCAGTTATATAGTTGTAGCTTTATTACAATTAAACAATTAACTCAATACTTCTTTTCTACTAAATTTAACATACTTTGGTAAAAACAATTATTCTAACTATTGATATCATAAGAAAAGCCTCAATTCTACCTTTTAATCCTTTTCAAATGTCTCAATCAAAAACAAAAAATTTAGTAGATATTTATTAGTTTAGTATGGGAAAAAAACATTACGAACTGAATGTCACAATAAAAGTTACACAAAGTTAGTGACTTAAAAATAACTTCTGCATTAAAAATAGCAGAGATAGAAATTTTTTTCATTAAAAGTACAGATTTGCGCGAAGAACTCAGAAACAACACTTATTTTACCTACATTTTAAGTACCTATAAAAAAAAAGAAGAGAAAATTTTGTATTATTTTATATCTATGTGGAAAGATAAAAGATATAAAGTTTCTTTTAAATGGTGGGTGTCATGACCTAGATGACTTCATGTGGAATGACTCTTAAAGATATAGTTTTTATCTAAAATCAGAAATAGGAAACCGATTGTAGTTTAAAAAGAAAAATTTATATAGGAATAATAAAATCTCTAACGAACACAGGTCCATATCAAAAATTAAAAATTCTAATTAAGAATTCTCCCAATAAAATAATAAATAATAGAGAACAAAATTATCCAGCCCTACGTAGTCAATTTTTGAAATGTGCATTTTTACATGTTTTATGAGTTGTTATAAAAAATTTTAAAAACTATAAGTCTTTAAAAATAAATAAATATATTTAAAAAAATAGCTACGTAGGGCACTAGATAATGCTAATAGTAATAATTGTTTTTTTCATTTTTTATTTATAACATGTTTATAAGTTTATAAAAATGAAAAATACTAATTTCTCCCTTATATCTAATTTAAAACTAAAACTAAAAATTAAAAAATACTCTGAAATAAAATTCACAAATGAAAAATACCATTTTTAGACCTTTATATTAAAAAAAAAAAAAAAAAAAAATATTAAATCACTATTAAAGGGTAAACATACGTCCCAAATAATTCAATCATTGTTAAGTACTGAAGGTGGAAACATTGTTTCGGAAATATATATTTATTGAATTAAAACAAATCATTTTGTAGAATTTGGGTTTAATATTTTATTTAAATAATTACACGTTACTCTATCTATATTTTTAATCTAATATTTCCAACATTGAATATTTTTTTGAACATTTTAATGTAATAAGTAGGGCCCGGGACTTGATGCATTTGCATCTTTTTTTTTAATGCTTACATTCGAGGCTTGTCTTTATAGAAATTTGACTTATGTTACGCAGAATTCAACGATACAAATTTTATTTTGCATTTCGGTATTTATTGGTTGAATGGTAATTTTTTATAATTTTTAGTGCATTTTATGCATTTTTCTACTTTTTATAGGTATATTTGCATTTTTATATAATGCTATAGCTGTATATAATGCAGGCAGTACACATACACCGTGACGGGTCGAGAAAGTGCGATTGCACGTAGTACAATACGCATGGAATGTACAAAAATAACGGTCAGTGCCATCGGTTCTAGTCTTCCTGGAATTCGTAATTGCCAATCAGCTTATCGTTTTATCGAAAGTCCGTATTCACATTATTTTTTTTGTTTTCTGTTTGGAAATTATTGTAGTTTGTGTTTGGTGATGAAGTGCGAGTGTGTTTCTGTGCATGTTCGAATGTTAATTGTTGCAGCGATATTCTAAATATTTTTAATTAAATTTTTTTTATAAAAATACTTAAATACAAGATGAACGACAACTCACGTTTAAATTCATTTGTGAATCAGTTCCGCAATGATGTATTTTCAACTGACGGAACGGTATTATTTTGTAAAATATGTGAGGTGAAAGTCGCAGCTGATAAAAAATTCACTGTCGAGCAACATATTAATGGAATTGAACTTAAAAAGAAAAACCAACAACAGAGTACAAGTAAGTTTCAACGATTGATTACCGAACCATCTAAGAAGTCATGTTTTAATGAAGACCTATGTCGGGCATTATTATCTGCTAATATTCCTTTATACAAACTACAGAATGAAACATTTAAAACATTTTTGGAAAAATACACAAATAAAACAATTCCTGATGAATCCACTTTAAGAAAAAGTTACGTTTTTCAATGCTACCAAGAAACTATTGATAAAATTACAAATTACGTAGAAAATAAGAAAATTTGGGTATCATTAGATGAAACTACAGACGTTGAAGGGCGTTATGTAGCAAATATTATTGTGGGAACTTTAGAGTTGAATGGCCCTGGGAAACATTTCTTAATAAATACCTACTGAAGTCCTAGAAAAGGTAAATCATAGCACAATTTCAAAACTATTTGATAGAACACTATAAATAATTTGGTCTAATGGTATTAAACACGATCATGTATTACTTTTATTAAGCGATGCTGTACCATACATGGTCAAAGCAGGTAAAGCCATTAAAGTATTTTATTAAAAAATGGAACATGTAACTTGCTTAGCCCATGGTTTACACAGAGTGGCTGAAGAAATCAGAAAATATTTTCCAAAAATCGACCAATTAATTTCAAATTGCAAAAAAAATTTTCTGAAGGCTCCCTCAAGAGTACAAATATTTAAAGAAATAGCACCTAATATTCCATTACCCCCAAAACCTGTGCTAACTAGATAAGGAACATGGTTAAAAGCAGTATTTTATTATTGTGAACATTTTAATACAATTAAAAATATCATTTTAAAATTGGACAAAAATGATTCAACCTCCATTGAAAAAGTAGTTGATTTAATAGCTGATCCAGAGTTGAAATTAAATTAAATTTATATTAAATCAAATTTTGTATCACTACCAGATTCAATAACACTGTTAGAATCTTCAAAAATATGCCTTGTTGATGCTATACAAATTGTAGAGGAAGAAAAAAATAAAATTCAACTAACTCGCAATATTGTAGGTCGTGAATTCAAAATAAATTTTCAACTGTTTTGGCCAAAAATAGTGGATTTACAACAATGAAAATTATTTCTAAAATATTGGAAGGACAAGTGGTTTCAAAAGAAGGGTTGCTGGATGATATAACCGCAGATGATATCACTTATTTTAAATATGGGCCAATAACATCTGTAGAAGTCGAAAGAAGTTTTTCTGCAATTAAAACTCTTTTATCTGACAACCGCCGATCTTTTTTATTTCAAAATAGTATGCATACTTTAATTGTTCAATATAACACATAATGGTAAGAAAATAATTATAAATTTAATATTTATTTGCCTAAGTACCTAATTTAACTTCCTCTAATTTTTACAGTTTAATAAGAAACAAGAAAAACCGATAAAGAATAAATCCGAAACACGAAAGAATATTTATTTTAAGTAAAATATTAGTATTATAAAAATCTTTTTTTTAAATAATAAAAACATTTTCAATGTCATTTTTTAACATTTTTATGTCATTTTATGCATTTTTTTCGTACATTTTTTCAAGATTTTTAGGTCATCAAGTTCCGGGCCCTAGTAATAAGTATCAATATCAAATATTGAACTAACGGTTTATTATTTATAAGCATTTAATTAAATTAAAGTTTCGATAAAAGGTATACAGTACACCTTGCACTACTACTCTTCTAAACTTTCAATGCTAATAAAAATTAACAGTTAATTCAATATTCAATGTTGATAGCTACATCAATCTATATCAACATTTTTAGAAAAATATTCTACATCAAAATAAAGTTAAAAATATAAGTACTAATAAAATACTATTTATTATTTTAAATAAATATAAAATACTATAAAAGTATAAAACTTAAAATTAATAAGTAGGTACCTCAAGATTGTAATAAATAAAAATTTTAAAAAGACACATTATATTCACAGAAAAATTAAGTGGATACTATAAAATAATCGCTCTGTATTTGGTATTTACTTACAGTACATTCAATTCCAATTAAAACAATTGGAATAAACGAATGATGATCAATAAAACGTTCACATAAAAACTGATTTATGTAATCCAACTCTTCAGATTTAAAAAAATCTAAAGGTAATTTTTTTACAACAGTTACAAGTGCAATCACTCCATTCAATCGAATATCTTTTTCTGTAGAAGTTAAAATTTCTTCTAAACTCTCAATAAATTGAAGAAATGTTAATTTTTTTTTTTCCAAATCTAAAAATAATAATGATTTTACTTTTTAGAATAATATATTATATATTTATTTATTTATCAATTATATTATTTTAATTTCTAAATTTTTCTCATTGGATACAAGATATGATTAGTATATTATGTAGTATACTAAGTACCATTGATTATATATTATTATAGAGTCAATGATGTACTATAAATATTTTTATTAATAAAATAAGAACAAAATGTGATTTTTTCCAGATGACTAGTTAATCTACTTAAGATTAAAATTGAGTTACAGTAGCTCATAATTTAATTTTCGTTCAATTATATGCATGTTTCAGCAACTGAACCACATTTCTAAAACTGATTTTAAACTATTGGTAAGTAATTAATTAGAATTTCTATGTTAAGTAGAATGCAAAATGTGAACCACAGAAACACACTGACTAGTAGGTGACTAGTTCCAGATTAAATATGTGTGCACACCATACAACCAATAGTTTAGAAGTTCTCCTTCACCCTCTCTCACAATTATGTGTGGTCGACCACCTTAGTCCTTCACATTCACTTGACTCAATTAAACAAATCTAGGAAAAAATATCCGCTCAAAAATAAGGAAAGAAAAAATATCAGCAACGTAGGAAAAAATATCTGGTCATTATAATTTTTTATATACAGAGTGTAACTGGACTATTTAACAGATGCAATAACTTTTTTTTCTATTGAATATTTTTAAGTTATTTTTTTTTTAAATTATTATTATATATAAAAATGAAATGATACAAATATGACGAACAAACAAAATGTAGGTATACAATGTATAACACAGTTGAACAGATACTATATCATAAATAGTATTAATACACACAATATATGGCGTAATCTGTGTAGTATTGGTAAATTATAAGGTATTTCGATTTATATCTACCATTTTAGTACATTTTTGACATTATTACTAGTATCACTATTTATTGGTTTTGGTTTTTTTTTTTTTTGAATTTTAATTATTAATTTTCGAGTTATTTGCTAAAATTAAGATAAGATATTTTATATTTATTTATTTATACACGGATAAAAAAATTGACCGGATATATTTTCCTACATTACGGATATTCTTTTCGCGGATATTTTTTCCTACCTTATTTTCGAGCAGATATTTTTTCCGAGTACCAATTAAACGCATCATTCTCACTTACACTCAACCACCTCATATTATTCTCTATTACATCCCTGACCTCTTTTTTGGTCTTCCTCTCTCCCTCAATACCTATATAATCTTTCTCTTCCCTCATTAAAACAAGTCCTAGCCATATCAA
Source organism: Pemphigus obesinymphae (assembly GCA_025469235.1). Lineage (NCBI taxonomy): Eukaryota > Metazoa > Arthropoda > Insecta > Hemiptera > Aphididae > Pemphigus > Pemphigus obesinymphae. Next base: position 235,529 of record JAIPRL010000044.1, on the reverse strand, counting down.
TCTATTCTCCCTAATTTTGTTTACTATTTAACATGCCACTCCTTAAGAGGACATGATACCCGTATTTGCTGTCTCCATCTAATCAATTCATAATATATGAAATTTACTTTCAGCATTTGTATTACAACTTGGTTATTTTTAATATTAGAGTAAATTTACCTATTACTAAACGTATAGACAAGATTATTATCTATGCCATAGCATCATCTTTTTTCTAAAATTTTAATTGAAAATAATATATATGTATTGTATTAATGTGTTTTTAAAATAGTCATCTTTTTACAGAATGAAAATTTCGAAAAATGGACGACGCATGGATAATGGATCTCGCCTATAAATTTAGTAATAAGTTAATTTACTATGATATTAGAAATTACAGTTGTAATAAAATGCTGAATGTTAATTTCATATATTATTAGTAGGTTAGATGGAGACAGCAAATGCGGGTATCACGTTCTCTTAATAATGGAATTTAAATGGAATATTGAAGTATTCAAAGGACTCTATACCCGTATTTGCTGTCTCGGTCTACCCAAAGGTTTTGTCATTTAATTGTAAAAAGAAATATATATATATTTAAAATTATTGAGATTCAAAATTAGTTACCTATATCTCTGTACAAAATTTAAATTTTAGATAAAAGACCATGTTACAGCATAGATAATGATCTTCTATTAATTTATATTATATAATATTGAAAATGACAGTTGTGATAAAAATGATGACCATACATTTTGTATATTTTCAGTTGGTTAGAAAGAAATAGCAAATGGTATCAAGTCCTTTTAAGTCCGATCCTCACTAGTGGTCTCGGTTTGGTCAGATCACGGTCATGGATTATGACGTAGCATTCACACCTCTGGTCATAGACAATCAAATCCAGATAGTTCGAAAGTTCTGTTGTGATATCGTTTTCAACGTGTTTAGGTCGAGAGTGGCAAGTTGGTAAGTTCACACTAGGCAATAAGTGCTTACGGTCAAAATTTATTAGACTGCTGCAGTCTGAATAATACAGCAACTAGTTGAAACCTGATTGAACCGTTCCTTGGCACAATAATAATATAAACCGTATAATATATCTTAAATTAAAATAAAATTATAAATATACCTATACGTATATTTACTAATTTTTCTGAACAATTTATTTTGTAATATTCTTGTACAGTTAATTTTAAATAATTTTACTTAACAAAAACTAGTTCAGATTAAGAAACATCAATAAATTAATTTACAATTTATATGGAAATTGTATTACTTAACAATTAATATTATTACCTTGGCTTACTATATCACAATTGGAATCAATATTTTTTCCATTTTTTAAGACGTCCACAATCTCATTTAATATATTCGTCATTTTAAATGTTTGAAAAACATATACTGGAACAGGATAATCTACTATTATTTATTATGAAAATCAATAATCACCATAGAATAAGAATAATCACTACAAATTTTTGAAAATATTTAAAAAAAACTTTGCCTACCGCCTAGTATCTGAATTAGACGGTAAAATTTATGATAAGTAAACACGAGTAAAATATCACAGAATACACAAATATCAATCTCAAGCATATGATCCTGAATATATTTGTGATAATATCAATTTTCATGGAGTAAACGAAACGAAAAATATCCATGATGAAAGTATTTATTTATCAGAATTTGATAATTATTTGTTTTTCATTTTCTATAAATTTATTGTTTCATATTTTTCATAATTATTACTTTACGTGTGATTTATATTTTTAAACTTCGAACATTTTATACTTTTATCGTTAATAGAAAATACTTCTGTATTTTTAAAAGACGCCAATTAGCTCAATATAAATGTAAGGCTGCCATGAATCCAAGGCTTGTTCGAACAATATGGGAGGCTGTTTAGGTTTGCAAAGAAATCGCAGGGGGAGGAATGCATCCTCGGACAATGGATCTCGTCCGAGTTCTGGTAAATTCCTTAATTACTATATTTAAATTGATGAATTTGAAAATTGATCTTGTAATATTTTTAATTAATTATAATCTCATAATCATTATACAATTATATAGAACAATAGTACAATTTGTATAAACGCATAGAATAATATAATATCTATTAATGCCATGTTCACTTTAAGAAGATACTAACTAATCTAACAAGTAACAACCACAATTACATCTCTCAGTATGATTCGATTTTTTAAAAGCTGAAAACAATGTTTAATAGGTACCTTCTTAAAATGAACAGTGTTGGTACCTAGGTACTACCAATACCTATATTATATTATACAATTAATATTTAGCTTAGTCGAGATAATAAATGTATAAATATAGATAATATAAATAGAATTAATAAATCATTTGTAATAGTAAATTGTTCTATAATAGATAGGTATGTAGGTAAATTCCAGTAATTAATCTCCTCGGTATTCTGTTATTTCCAGACTTTGGAAAGTTAATTTAAAATATGAACTATTTTTGTAAATGAACTTGTTTAGCTTAAGTTTATTTGTAAATGGACTTAAATTAATTTTGAAGTTCATTTTTCAAAAATGTTCTAATTATTTAATAGATTTTTTTTTACCAATTTTAACTAAAAATAAAGGTAATTGGAATAATAATCCCCGGAATTATAATCTCGGAATAATAATCCCCGAAAATAAGTTGGAATAATAATCTCCAGAAAAATATTTGAAACGGCTGTAACTCGGTCAATTTTGGGTTTAGCGCCATAATCTAAACATCAAAATTAATTTTATAAATGTAACCATGTGAATCTTCTTTTTTTTTTTGAGATTATGTTATAATAAAGAGATTGTATTAAAATTGTATACGGCTTATTTAAAATACTATATTAATACAAATTCATAAATTTCCTCGGTATAGCATGGGCAGGTTAAAATATAATATAGACTAGATAATAAGAGGAATGTGTTGGCATTATTATATTTTTTTGAAAATAAGGCAAGCCGTATACTGTATACTACAAGAACGGTTATTTATATACAAAAAATATACATGTATTACCATTTTTGTAGAGAATTATACTGTAAAATATTAATAAAAAAATTATAATTACAAAATGTATAGATAATTAAACGATGAATAATTTTTCATAAGTATAATGTTTATTGACATATTTAGAAATAACCCTAATATTTTGAGGGGGGGGGGGTAATCCGCCAAAATTTAGCGAAGGGGTTATTCTTTAATTTGGGTATAGTTTTTCTTTAAATTTTTTTTATATCCCTTTGAC
>JAIPRL010000044.1:183160-232194 GCA_025469235.1 Pemphigus obesinymphae | reverse complement strand
AGGGAAATTAATGTATTCCTATTACTATATATTTTTCTTGAGTGATTTATTATTTTAAAAAAAGTTGCTATTTATTATAAAAGTTGGATTTTGCTCGGAAGTTGTTAAATTAAATTAAATTCATTAAATTATCCTAAGAATATTTACTCAGAACTACATATTTATACTTTTTTTTTTAAATATTTGTATTTATATAAATATTTATGTAAAAAACAAAATAACTGCATATTTTTAGAGCATATATGTACTAATATTGCCATTTAAAATCATATAGATTGTTGATGAAAATGTATGAAATATATACTTCTATTTTTATAGTACTTGTATACTGCAATTATATTGGGTTTTTTTGGTCATAAATTGGGCAAGATAAAAGTTTTACTTTAAAGGTGACAAATGTTATATATATTATAGGTACTGTTTCTTAATAGTAATTTAAGATTGTTTAAGGTGTTATTACTTGTGTACTGGGAAGTGTTGTCTTGTACTTTTATATTACATATTTCGGATTTAATTGTTATATACAATTTAACAGTTTTATATAATCTACCTGAAGTATTATATTACCTTAAAGCCTTGGGGATTATTATTCCGAGAGATTATTATTCTGGGATTCAAAAATAAATGGTTATCAATGACTTCTAACTTTAAATGATTTTATTAAATTAAATACGTACTGAAAATTTGATATTTTAAATACCTACCTAATTAAAATTTAATATGGTCATATGATAATTAATACCTATCAAATATCAATATAGCTATAGTATAATATTATAATAGATATAGTTGTAAATATGTAAAATAAACAAAAGCATTAATCATAATTAAAACACTACTTGTTTTTAGAAAATTTCAATTTATTTAAATACCACAATATGTGCTTGCATAGTTATATACTTATATCGGGTTTTAAATGAAAATTAAAAATAATTATAAAGAGTAATTATATTGTAATATGACATATGTAATTGTAACACATAAAAGTTATAATAAAAGGCAAGGAGTTACCTGATTATCATTTTATCGCAAGGGTACTAGGACACTAGGTATGTTTTCACTTTTTCAATGGAATTTTGTCGTGACTAATAATAAAACTTATTTTTTTTTAAATTTCTTAATATTGAACTTTTTAAACAAAATTAACTATTAAGAAAGAGAAGCAACTTTATTTTTAAAAAAATCAAGCGGGCTGCCTAAAACATAGGTTGCCATATATGACACAGTATACTTAATCAATACAAAAATTCAAGGTAGCATAGAAAATTTTTTTGACAGTGACGAAATTAATAATACGGAAAAATACATAATTTGATAGATAGGCGATTAACAAAAATAAAAGTTAAAACATTTACGTAGAATATAAGTGGAAATTAATAATATATAATGTATCCTTTATGAGTAGAAGACATATCTTGCACAGTTTGTTGACTGCTAGGTAATTCGCTTTGAAAAATGAGACTAGCAGCGACGAAGCCGTTCCTCTGGCCCCAAACCATAAACCGGTGACTTCCCATTGAGTAATATCATAGCATTGAATTAAGTATGGTATGCATGGAGTGTAGATTGATTTTTTCCTCACTAACGCCTATATATCTTGCCTGTCGTCATTCGTTTCCCATGGTATGGTGGGATTCAGAATAAGACCTCTACCTCTTCTTCGATCTAGGACGATAATATCCACTCTTTTATTTTAAGTGCTGGTTCCATCATGAATCTCACAGTGAACCTCTTCATAGGTTTTAAAGTCTTTACTCTGGAACAGTTTTGCAAGTACTTTGTGTTGAGCAGAGTTTCAAAAGAGTTCAGTTATAAGACAGGAGTCTCTAATGTGTGGCAGTGTTTCGGTTATATTATTCTCACTGCAGACTAGAAATCTGCAGTGGCGGCCACAAACACCACGTCCCCCTAAACCCTGATTTACCATTGAATTCATGGACATTTTAATTGTGTTTGACCACTCAATGCTAGTCAATCCGTTTTTGTTTGATATCCAGGCATTGGTTGAAGTGTAACATTTATACCATTTAGTTCCGTTTCCTCGTTGGCGCATTGGACCTTTTCTTGAACTCAGCAAGCCTGAGCTCCATTCTGATTGCACTCATATTTGAGCTAACTATGTCACCAAGGCGAGCTTGGCAAAGAGTTTCCTCTGCCTTCACGTCACGAATAGCGTGAAAGTGTTCATTACGAACTGAAAACAATCTCTTAGAAATAGCGATATGTTTGACTGGTGGTTCCCATATTGTTCTCAGCATACCTAGACCCCGATATTTACGGCCTGCGTATAGAAAATGGGAAGTGGCGTATCCTCGGGGAAACTGCAAATCTCACGTACGCGTTGTATTACTACCATATCCACTCACTCCAGAAATTATTGTTCCAGAAGGTCTATTGGGACTATTGGCAGAGGATATTCTAGCTTGGGATATACATATTGGTCTAGTACATAGGTTCTTAACCTATGGCCCACGGACCACTGGTGTTCCGCGAGACATTATGTGGCGGTCCGCGATCCATACCTACAACACTGAAAAAATAATTTATCATAAAGTAATAGTGGTTGTCGGATGGAATAATAAATTCGCCAGTCGTTTATTTATCGTACTTTAAATTGAACAACAATAAACATTTCTTTCTTTATATTGTTTTTATTTATTCTAAATTCTTGAATATGTATGAAAATGTTGAAAAAAAAAATTCATTAACAAATCGAGGTGGTCCGCGACTTATTGAAAGTTCTCTAAATGGCCCTTAGTGTCAAAAAAAGGTTGACAACCACTGGTCTAATATGTTGATTTTTTTATCTCCACGTAAAAGGGGCGATGTTACCAGGTTTCTAAAATCTTTTTCTAGTTGGACTAAAAATTATTTTTCGATTAAACATAATTTAGCTCATAGATATTTAATACTTTTTCTCCCTAACGTAGCAACGGTATTACCGAACCGTCCAGAGCTGTAATATCTTCATGTGTCAGCTGACTATTTTGTACATTAATGCAGAAAGATTTAGATGGGTTGATTTGCATTCCTATTTTAGCGAAGATCTGGTTCTTCATGTCAACGACTGTCATTGCGCTGACTATGTATGTCCTTGGCAATGATAACATTTGGCGAAATCCATTGCGATAATATTCTCAAGCTCAGGAGTTATTTGAAACCCGTGAATGTCAACGAAATCCTGGTCAGTGATTTGTTTCAAGATGAAATCCTGAAAGAGGTTGAAGATGGTCGGAGATAAAGGAGATCGTTATGGAATCCCGCGGCATATAGCAATACTTTTAGATGACTTTTGATTGACGTTTATTTTTGTTGAACTGGTGGTTATAAGTGTAGACACCAATGAATGCAGTGAAGAAGGAATTGGTAATAACTGAAGTGTGTGTTTTATATGTTCGTAGCTAATTGTGTCGAATGTCTTTGTAAGATCTAATATCACCATGCAACAGTTAATTTTATTTGATTTAGCGACACACAAACAGCTGTCAACCATCGTAGTATTAACATGGGCTCCTGCGACACCTGAACAAAACCACGGTGCGCGCAGAAAAATGAAACGTGAGAACGTAGTTCATGATCGAGGTTTCTAAAAATCGTAATTGAGCGCCGATTTTTGTCTCCTGAATCGCTTTTATCCTTATAAATAGATTGTTCTTCCGATTCTAAGATTTTAGGGACATAGTTCCAGACGAGCGTGATATTTGCAATATTCAGGATAGCTGGCATTGCTTTGACATGCCATAGAGTTCGAATGATCACTTCATCGAGCCCAGGACTAGTGTCTATTGCGATGTTTTTTATGGACTGAGTTATAAAGTCTTAACATCATAACTCATAACGTATGGTTCGACAGTGCCATCGACAACAGTATTCGTCACGGATTGATTCGTTAGGAGGCTCGAATACCTTTCGGAAATAGTCTTCTATACGTTAAACTCGACCTTCATTTTGACGTTTTTCTTCATGTTAAGAAGGCGCCTTTTTGGGCCACTTTGCGCATTGATTATGACGTATTGCCACTACGCTATTTCGTAATGGTATTGGTCAGATGATCTTTGCTTTTGACGTTTCGTCGCTCTTTGGGGGTTTGTGGAGTTTTTATAAATCTACATTACTAATTGTTCTCCCTTTACGTTTTCTATAGTATTCTACTGTTGCATGTGATGGATCTGATAAACTATTATTAGCCTCGAAGAGCAACGTAAGAAAACCAGATACAAGTTTATCGTAATCGGTAACCGAGGAAGCCAGTAGTTTGAAATTGAACCGTATATGATTCGGTTTTATCAATAAAGTGCTGAATTCCATTTCGACGATGGCCTCAGTAATGGGTTCTTCGATTACAGGAATCGCGTTGTTGTGGATAGGCACGTTTTCTTGGTTTAACACCTGAATTGAATTAGTCGTTGCGCGCGGATCTCTGTGCATCTGTCAGAACTTTTGGCTAGATGAATATTTAGGGAAACGTATTCTTTATTGTAGCCGGGACATTTTGTTTTTGGTTTCATGCACCTAGGAATATTTATGTTGGCAACCGAACATTCATCCATGGGTACATTTTTTTATTCATTCATACGCTCGTCCCTTTTGTTACTACCCGGCCCGAGTTAGACGGCTAGATACCGTGATTTGGCTCTCGGAGTCGCTACGCGTGTAGTGCATGCGGTTTCGCGGTCAGAGGACCGATTCTATGAACGCGGAATATAGTATACTATATCTCAGTATGTTATGCTATGCGACCGATGCACTCTGAGCATGGGACCCTGCTACTAAATCGGCTCGCTGATTCGTTTGAGTGCGATTTTCATTTTTTGTTTAGGGCCTATACCGGCGGCCGTCTCTACTTCTCCGGCTCAGTGAGAGGAAGCCGATGTTCCCAGTTTTGACGGGATGGCTCTATTGCTGTTTGAGGGGGAGGCGATTTGACAGTGTTTTTCTAAGGTCCACAGTACCCTATCTTCGTGATTTAAATTTTCTGCTGCTGGTGATTTGAATTGCGCTCCGAGGGTGAGCTGTTTATTGATGAAGTGCACGGCCCCGGGCCCTACTACGTTGTTCCCGACACGAGAAACAGCTGTTTTATTTGTTTACTTTTGGAATACGTTTAAAAATAGTGGGTAATGGAAATTACGGCTTCTATCTAAAGCCGTGATGGAAATATAAGCGATGCGACATGGAAACAATGAAACTTAATAACCTAATCTGTTGATTTGACGGAAGCGCGACCAATGTGTGCATAGGCTCCTAGTACTTCTCTTAAAGAACGACAGATTTCGACCCTCAAGTTCTGATTTCTCCTCGTGTAGGGGAGCGATCAAGACACTACGTGTATTAGCCATGGACGTGGAATAGAGGTGACGATGAACCCGAACTAGACTGTGCGGTAGACGGGACGGGGAACAAGTTCAAGTTCATTGAAAATATTTAATTTATAGAAAAAGTGAACTTTTTTTGTTTCGTTCACTGACTTTGAACTAGTTCATTCCAATTTTATTTCCTTGGACTTTTTCAATGATAATCCTATATAATATATATATATATTACTATATAGCAGGAATGGGCAACTGTCGACCAGTGGGTCACATCTGGCCCGCACTGTTTTTCAACATTTTTATCATCGAAAAATTTACTACAATTTACTTCAAATATAGTACAAATAGCCAAATAAATTGTATCTTGGAGAAATTATCAACAATGAAACATATTAAACTTATATATTAGTTCTTATCATAGGTATAAAATACATTAATGAATTTGTTTCACATAATAATAAAAAATCTACTTAATATCTGGCCCCCAATCATTTTAAGTTGCAAAAATTGGCCCTCTAGTTACTTTAATTTGCTCATCATTCCTGCTATATAAGTATGTACTAAAAATATTATTAGAATTTATATTTCATTAGGAAATTATATTTATAGGTACCAATAGGAAAAATCATCCATTGTGCCATGAAACAATCCGTTGGAAGTCTGATGTTCCCTTAACTGAGGGTCAGTTACGAAGCAAACGAGATGAGTTTTGGGATACAGCTCCAGCATTTGAAGGACGTAAAGAAATATGGGATGCATTAAGAGCAGCCACTGCTGCTGCTGAAACGACTGATTTTCAATTGGCACAAGCAATACTGGATGGCGCTAATATTTCAGTTCCTAATGGTAAATAGGTTTATAATATAAAAATGTATTATGTATATTGTATATATTGTTATAATATTAATTAATTAATTAGTTAGATTTTATTCCATGATTATTTAATTCTTTATAATATTTATAATTTTTCTGTTTCAAGGATTTCTCACGGAGTGCTATGATGAATTGGGAACACGGTATCAAGTTCCGGTATACTGTCTTTCTTATCCTATAAATATAGTGAAAGAGGGTAGTGGCAGAGATTCTCCGATTGAACAAACAGGTATAATGTATATAATTCCATAAATATCATTAGAATTTAAGAGCCAATTTATTTTTTGTTATTTTTAAATATTAATATGTTTGAAAAAATCATAAAGAAATTATGGTAAACTTGATTAAACTCCTAGTATTTTGAACATTTGTAATATTTTTCTTTTACTATATAGTTTATAATGAAAGACATGATGCATGTCACACCACCATAGTGAAACCTATTATTTATGCGTGATGTATAGTCATATTATAGGATTCAACATGCCATAAAATAAGTATGGTTTTGTCACTAAATACATTAGAAAACATATGACCATAGGAAAAATGACTACATTTAAAACTATCTCAAAATCAAGTACTTCCGACTAATTTCAATCTCATCATCATTTTTTCTCATTAAATTACATAAAATGTTCATAAAAATAAAATTAGCTTGAACACTAAACTATATGCTGAAATTATTTTTATTTATTTTATTCATTACTTACTTTTATCGCATCTATATTTCAATATATTCATTATTCGTACCTATTAGTGTATGGATTTCGGATTTATACTGTGTATTATTTTGTATTTAAAACATATATTATTTATTGGCCGTCACAATGATTGTATTGTAATTTATTGTAAAGGGCTTGTCCTGTAAAATATTAAATAAATAAAAGGGACCTTGAAAATTAACAACAATATGCCATGGACCACCTAGATGTTACAACAATCCAAACTCAATTTGTCATATTCCTCTATGCTAATTATCATACAAAAATTACGAATTTGTCTGATGTGTGTTGTGTGGATAGAGGTGTACTTAAAAATCCATTATGTGTATTAAAATACCTCAGTCAACATATATAGGTTTCCAAATTTATAATTTCTAGTTATATCTGTTTCAATGATGTATGTAATATACAGATTTATAGATTACAGTTTTATTGGTTCAAAAAGTACAAGATTAATCTATTATATATATATATATAACATAGATATATAGTTTCCAAATAGTGTATGTTCAAATTAATTGAATTTCAATAATTCTCTTAATTCAAATAAATCTCTATTCAAACTGATATTATTCAAAGGTTTTCTATGCACCTTTTATTATTTTTATCAAGAATATATAAAGATGAATTAAATTAACTAAAAAAGTACATCATTTATAAATATTATTTATTCAAAAAGAAGATTGTAATAAACATACTTAACAAATTGTGACTAGCAATTAATTACATCAACACTACGATAATGTGATATAAAATTATATTACATATGGGTTTATTACTATTATTAAGATATTTTCGATCTTAGACAGGTATATTTTCCAACATACAGAATAAGAATAATTTTTTAATTTGAAAAAAATGATCTGATAAATAATTATTTTTTTATAATAAAATGTATATAAAAGTCAAAAGTTTTTAATCTACAAAATATACAATTACCACCTATGATCCAGGATCATGCTACTGCTATTTTAAATAATTTCAAATGTTTTTGTTTTAGAATCCTCAGATGAAGGTTCTGAAATTATGTTGAAACTTCGCCTGTCTTCAAACTGTCAGGATATTAAAATGCCACTCATGACAAGAGACACAATAGCACAAGCTAAAAAGAAATTGCAAGTAAGTAGTTATGTTTTATTAGAATTTAATATTCAATGATATTTATCATGATAAAGAAAATGTATTAGTATATTGATAGTTAAAAATAATTTTAATATACAATTACTTATAAATAATTAGAAAAATCTTCTTTTCCTTCGCCTTCCCTCTCAATTATTTGGGATCAGCAACCCTAGTCCTACACTTCCACTTAACTATCTTCTGCATCTTTTTTACTACCTACACTTTCCTCATTTAACTCGCCAATCTTATCCCTCACCTCTTTTTTGGTTTGCCTCTCCCATATATCCTTCAACATACATTTCCTTTACTAATCATACTGCCTCACAGTCTCTTCCCTCTTTAATACATGCCCGAACCATCTCAATCTATTCTCTCTAATTATGTCAACTATCAGAGCTACTACTACCTCTTATATACATATAAATATAAAATAAAAATATAAAACTGTGGGACTTTAAAAAGTCAGATTTCAATTCTGAAAACTGTTTTGAATTCATCAGTTTGTCTTCTAGGGATCAATCGAGGCGTTTATTTTTATTTTATTTTTCAGTTGTGTTATTTATCATTAAAAATCCAAATTTTTAAACCTTGATTATATTTTAATCTGTAATAACAAAGAAAAATGCCTCTATCGATCCCTAGAAGACAGGCCGACACATTCAAATCTTTTTACAGATTGTAAATCTGACTTTCCATAGTTCCACAATTTTGTCACGGGTATTGTTCTTTTAAGGGGGAAATTTCGTGATTACACAACAATAAATAAATACCGGTACAGGGCTATTTTTAGATTAATTTTAAAATGTACATAAATATTTCTAAATTATTAATTTTTATTTTTCACATTTCTTTAAATTGCCTATACAGAACCCCTTAAAAATCTCAGGTGTTACGGCCTCTTAACAGAATTTTTACTAATTTCATTCATTGACACTTTACTAAATTAGTAACAGTTTTAATTGCTTAAAAGTTATGCGTTATAAATATAACATTATTTTAATTTGAAATTGATTTATAGTTAATTCTTTGACAAATAACTCGAGATTTTAAATGTAATAATAAACAATAATATTAGTGATTTATCAATAGGATAATAGGATCATTAGGATAAAATACAACTTTAAAAACCCGTAAATTATGAGCATATTAGATTTTTAATAATGATGTTTAATATAAAATAATACTTACAATGTTCATGAAAAATTTTCTATGAATTTATTAACTAAAAAATTATAAAAAAAAGTTTATTAAAACACGGTCTGACTGGTCAATACTCAATATATATCCATTATCATTATTGCTGTAGGTATGTAATCATTTATTAGGTCTTTTTGCAACCTAAATGGTGGATGTGCATACCCATGGCTAAATAACCTTTTTAGCCATAAGTACTGTATAAATCTCTAGTCTTTTACATACATTACTTGATAGGACCATAAAAACATTTTTTTCTTTTTCTCAAAAATTCGTCATTTTGGGAATGAGGCCGATAATATATTAGAAAATGAATAATGAGAATAATCAAAATATAATGAAATGTATTCTCAATAAGAGCAGTCAAAATGGTTTGAAATTGTGTTTTTCAAAATGTTAGTACAATTTTTAAAATTGTCAGTAGAATGTAAAATTAAAATTAGTTATTTAGATTTTGTTATTGAACACACATTTTTATAGATCATCATCTAAAACATTCTTAAGATTGAATGCAAAAGTCATCCAGATAGTTTTTTGGTGGATAGTACATTAGTTATTATTTTTAATTTGAAAGCAAATATAAAATCATTGCATTTTAAAGATGATTTTGATCAGTTCAGTAGGTATAATATTATTAAAAACAAAAAATAAGTAACCATGAAAACTTTATTTGTTATTTTCCCTACATTTATATAATATTTCTGTTAAAAAAAGGTAGTTTTTCTTTACACAATGACCTGTTCAAAGTATCAATTAAAACCTCTATTATTCTAAGCTCTACATGACTCCTTAATCATATGTAATAACTAATAAACTATTAAAGCTCTTGCAAACACTTAAGAGGACGTGATACCCGTATATTATATATATTACGCTTTATTATTATATTACGCTCATTATATTTGCTTTGACAATGTCTTTTTTACAGAATTTTAATTTTGGAAAAGGTATGCAACTATTTTTAAATCCTAATAATTTATATAGATATAGTTTTCTTTAAAATTAAAATTTTGCAAAAAAGATTTCGACAAAACATAGATTTTGATCAATTTACTTGTTCAAATTACTTGTAATATTAGAATGACAAAATTGTGATGGAAATGTTAAACGTAAATTTTGTATATTATTATCAGTAGATTAGACAGAGACGGCAAATGTGGATATCACGTCCTATTAAGAGGACACTTTATCAACCATTTTTATGGGGTTCTGTGTAAGGAATTATTAAAAAGTTTTTTGAATAATGAAAATTATTAATAATAAAATATTATTTATTTATATAAATTGTAAAATAACGATATTTGTTCAAAAACTACTTGTGCATTTAAATTTTAAATCTATGATAGTTAGAAAAGTTGAACTTAGAAATGAGAACCTGTTTTTAGTGGTTATGCCTAGATTTTTCTGTCAACTTTCAGCACGACTTGTCTTTGTGTGAGTAGTAGTTAATTATTGGTGCGTGTAATCATTTAGTGGCAATATAATGCATGTACCAGCATGCACAATTCAATTAAGATGTAGAACATACAAATCCAATTTATGAACGAAAAGTAACTTTTCATCTAACAAAAATTTGGATATATTAAAAATATATTTAAATTCATCAACAATTGTACCTTGTGTCTATTGAAACACATTTATCATATTTAAGTTATTTAATCATTTACAATTAAAAATTAAAGGCAATGAATGTAACTAAATTAATTTCAGATAGTTATTTTGATAGGAGGGATTTCAAGGGCATTAATAAGCTTATTATAAATATTAGGTTTTTATAATGATTATTATCTTCTAAATTTCAATAAAATAACCAAAATCGATTTTATCTATTTAATTCTGAAGTAATCAATTTCACTGAAAAAAACTTTAATAAATTATAAAATAAAAAACCGCGTGTGTTTACATACAATACAGAAACCTTAGGTATAATAATATGTTTCAATAGATGAATATTGATTATTTATAATAGTATTCAAAATTTTGTACAAATAAAGTTTAAAATAAACTTGTAATGTGGTTGAAGGCTGCTGGTTTCCCCGAGATATTATATAAATATTAATACGGTGTCTCTAAAATATATTTAGTAAATATATAATTGGTTTAAGAACTCGTGATTTTCTGTACATACCTATACTGGTGACTATTCACTTTTCATGTTCCCAACTATGCTAATATTGATATGGAACATTTTGTATTGTCTTTAGGTTAAAGAAGGCATTGAACCTCAACACCAAAGATGGTTTTTTGGTGGTAAACTGTTAGGGGATAAGTTACATATAGATGAAGCTAGAATTCTTCCAAGTTATGTAATTCAAGTAATTATTAATCCTGAACCAACAAATGACAGCTGAATTTGAAATGTTATCATTTCTTAGTTAATCGGGTTTTCAGCATATTATGCTTATTCATAAAGGAACAAATTGAAATTTATATTACATACATTTTATTTATATACCACTCATTATATTTTATTTTTATCAAACACTTTAATGAGTTTTCAGTAAAATCTCATATATATTGTAGTTTTATAATTATTTCTTCTATTCTGTTATCCTGTAATAAAATAATAATTATTCTAGTGATGAACATTGTTACAGTCTTTAAAATGCCATTTTAAAAGCTTACACAGAGAGTTTCTTTATTGTAGATAATTATGTAAAAAAAAAAAAAAAAATGTTTATAAAATATGAAATGTATATTAAAATACATATTTTATGAAAAATTCAGTACCTATTAAGTAAAACCAAATCTAACTAGTAAAATCATTTACTATGGCATTATAATTTTATTATTAAATATTTTTGATTTTGTCTTTTGTATTTAACATTTTTATCTTACTTTCATAAGTTTTTAATGGAATTTTTTATACTTGTGATTGTGGTATTGTATTTTAATAAAAAATAGATATACGTACAAACTTTCAATGATCAAACTTAATATCTATATGCAATTTAAATCATTTCCTTGTATATTTTATACTCAAGTGTTTAGGTAAAGTATTTATAATAAATATTTTATTTATAACAATTGTTTATAATATTTTCTACACCTATTTAAATATTGTTACTTATTAATTATTATGTTTGAATTCAATGTTTTAATTTATATATTTTTAATATTTAAAGATGCTATATTAGTTTTTTTTACTTTGTATTTTTTTTTTTTCTAGTTAATGGTATTTGATTTAAAGTCAATATGTTTAAATACGTTTTATTGTTGCTAAATATTAAAAATATATATAACACTTGAGTGCTGAAAAAAAATTTTAAAATTTAGTACTTAATAAGCTTAAGTATTATTCAAATCAAGTTCTTCAATTACCTTTTTCGATTTTATTGAATGAAAACGTATTTAATGGTCAATTGACTAATGACTACTTAAAATTAATCTTAAACTAAAATATTTATTGTAAATGGGATTAAATTTAATATTATATCAATATTGTAATAATCATATTTTCAATTGAAAATATGATGAAATAAATAATCAATTTTGTTTTAGTTTTTTTGTATCAATGATTTAAGAAAATTGTATGTTTCTAAATCAGTAATAATTAATAAAATCTGACTTTTGTACTCAAAAATTTAACTTAGGTGAGATAAAAGCCTATAAATATCAGAGTGAAAATCCTTTCTAAAATTAATCAATTATTATTGCAAATTTAGCAATAGTTTTAAATCCCATACACTATATAAAAAAAAGAACTAAACATTTCTTTTGGACTAACAAATGTACCTTTTCTTTTACAACATCCAAGAAACTCCTAATGTCAGATCAAGTGTTAATCCATTATAACACAAATTTACTGATAGTGCTGTCTTATGACACTTCAGATAACGATATATGAGCAGTAATTTCCCACAGAATACATAATTTATCAGAATGATTATTAGTTCTGCTTCACAATCCTTATTACCAGCTGAAAAAAAGAAATTCCACAATACACAGAGCTCTGGCAATAGTCTGCAGTGTTACCAAGTTTTATCAATATCTGAAGGGTAGGGATTTTATAATAAAATCTGATCGCAAACCTTTGACAACTCTTTTTTGTTAAAACAAATCTACTCCCATTCCAATTCCATATAAAGTAATCAGTTACAATGTAGCTAAAGAGTACTGGCCTAAAGAGATCTTAAATAAAATCAAACTATTCTAACCTCGGTCCCAAGACAAACGACCAAATTACATTAGTTTTGAATCAAAGTAGATTTTCTGTTGTCAGACACTTCATGCACTGACACATTCTGTCGTCATGTCTGCTGATACATCGAATAGAATATGTCTGCCAATTTGACATATTATAATATGTATGAGAAAAATAAAAAGGTTATCAAGAAAAAAAAGCATTAAGTATTTAATGTGTATTGTGCAATACAGAAATTAGAATATTTTAGGGATTGATGTACAAAATCCGAAGATAAATATATACAAGCATAAGACTAAGCAAGTTTTAAATTTGTGGCCTTTTGTTAGTAGATAAAATAACAAAATAAGATTATGTACATTCAATCAGTTATTTAATGCGAAAAAAAAATCTTATCGTATTATATCATAAAATTAAAAAAAAGAGTTAAAGAAAATTATGAACTCAAATCCCAAATTATTCTCCACTATCAGTTTTAAACAAATATTAATTCATTTATTACCTATATTATAGAAATAGGTAGTAAACATTAAACAGATTACATACCAGCAGATTTAATGTTCAGTAGTAATGTTAATCTATGGTTCTCTAAAATCACATTAAACCAATACTCTAGCTAGTACTAGATAAACCCAAAATTTTAGAAACACCATTCTTAACAAAAAATGTATAGTAGAATACAGATTATTTGTTACAAATTTTAGCAAACCCAATAAGAAAGGATGGATGTTTACTGTTTAGTTGATAAGATAATGTAACTTAATGTATGTAATATATTTTATAAACGACATGTTGACCAAATTTTGAACCAAAGTTGGTTTAGAAAAAATTTAGTTGACTCATCAATTAGTGAAATCACTTACCCACCAAGATATAAATATTAAGACTGTTGTATTTGGATTCTCTTAATAATTATGATAATTTATATGCATCAAAAAACCCACTCACCTACTAAATTTAAAGATTATGTTTGTTAAGTTAAAAATTATTTTTTATATTATGTAATTCTATGTAGTTATATAAATTATATATAATTGTATGTGTATTTTAAACTTAACGAGAATATTGTAATGGATAACCTACAACATTGTAAGGTTATATTGTAGGTATTGTTTTTTCTTAAAATTTCAAGTTGACTTAGTATAAATTATTAAACAAGTTGGCAGTAATTTTAAATTGTAACAACCTCAATGCACATCATACAAAAGTATATTACACTACTTATCTTCATTACTTTCCTTTTACTTTTCGCTCTGTGTTCTCCATTTTCCAAAATCATACTTTATAATCTATATATTTTGTTTTATACCCTTACCTTCAGGGCCGTCGTTAAAATGTTTATAGCTTAGTTCTTACCAAAAAGGACCATTATTATTTTGCTCATCAATTTTTTATACCCCTAAAAATAATGCCGCAAGGCCTCTAGGCAAATGCCTGCACTGACTACTCCTAACATACCCTATGAAAAAAAAAAATCACTCCATATAGATACATATATAGTATATACAATAGCAAATCTAGAGGAGGAGGTCACCTTACCCACAGTTAATATTTACTGTATACATTAAGGTCAAATTTGGCATTTTTTAAAGTCACAAATATAATTTCTTAAAATCAATAATTCATATTTAAATAAAAACGATAAAATTTGTAGAATCTGATATCTTGTAAAACGCTTACAATAGGTATTGCCTTGATTGCTGACAAAAGAAAGGCCAGTCCTGCGACCCATAGACATCTTTAGAGAGCTTGACAGCGGGGTATCAAAGAAACTAGTTGGGAGAAGACCAATTTGAGAAGCTCTCCATCTTCATACCGCCCTGGTCTGAAACACATTGTCGACACTTTTTCTCCAAGGCACCAATCAATTGAATGATTGAGAGAGGGTTTCAACATGTCACAGCTAAATATATTAGAATCATCGGTGCTACCTCCAGAGTGGCAAGTCACCGGGATTGAACGGTGTCCCAGGTCTAGTAAAAAAAAGTTGTGGCAACTAGGAAACCAGAACTATTGATGGTACCATGAATCAGAGAAGGGGCTTTTAACAATGTGGAAGGAAACCAAACTTATGCTGCAGTGGAAGGATAACAACCGTCGTAAATAGAGAGGGCACTCACCCTAATTACAAATGTGAGCTATATGTGGTCTTGCTAATTGTAGCAAAAGCTGTTAACTCAGCACATTGGCAGTAGATCAAAGAAGCTCTAGTAAGAAAGCAGATACCAGAGTACCCCATTTGGGTGTTGTGGCAGGATGCTGCTTTACGGAGATACAAAGCGTAGAGCAGTGTTCCACAGGGATTGGTGTTACGTCCCTCTCCTGTGGAATGTTATGTATGATGATCTACTCAGGATAATTATTACCCAGCAATGTCAAGCACCTGCCTTATGGCATCCGCAGACGATGCAATGGTTGTGAAAACTGGCCACATGACGGCTCTGCTAGAAGATAAAATAAATTTCACACTAACAGCGGTAATCGAGTAGATGGCTAATAGCGGTTTGTCTCTAAAATAGAGGTAGTCATGATTACATCAATGTGCAGATATGTAAAGCCACAATTTATGCTGTAGGGAATGCAGATTATGTTAAGTGATCACAATCGGTGTTTTTTGTGCAAGATTTGATTTTATGTTTTAAAAACATTTGAAGATGATAGCAGCAAAATCGTCGGCCACAGCAGTAACTGCCAAATATTGGTGCTAAAGGGAAGATAGTTGATTGCCACGGTAATACATAGCCAGCTGCTGTACGCTGCACCAAAATGGACATCAGCCGAAAGAAACAAGTCAATTTTCCAGAGTCCTTAGAGGAAGGTGACACTAAGAGTAGCACAGATATACAGGATGGTCTCGACACGGGCAATAATGGTAGTATCCAGAATCATTTTGATACACTTGCTAGCCAGTGAGAGATGTCAGCTGTATCAGTAGGAAGCTGAACCATTCACAATGCATCTACTGTCAAGCTCCAGTCAACGACGTAGAACACAATATATTTTGATGTGACCGGTGGTAGAATAGAAGGAGGGAGCTGGGGGGCCAAGTTAGAGTGTAACCAGGACCCAGGCATAGTAGTCATCTGTAAGATGCTTCAGTGCGAAAATAACATCATATAGTCATAACTGTCATAGACCACATCCGGTCGACAAGTGAAGAGAAAGAGAAGGAGCATGAATGAGATGACGAGTATGGCAGGATACTGAGCTGGTCCACAAAGACTATGGAGAATAGATTATAATATTATATTATAATACATTATGCTAAACATGCAAGAATGAAGTGGTTGTGTACGTTGATGTACTGTTGATGGGTCGAAGAAGCTAACATTATAAAACTTGTGCTATGTATCATAAAGACCATATTTATTATATGTGTTTTATTGATTAAAAAATGATTTTAGACAATTGGTAAGGTTCCGTGACATTGCTATTAAAAACTACTTATTTATAATAAATATTTAAAATCAACATTAGGGAAAAATAATTTATTTTTAAAACTATGTGGTACTTGTATTTATATATTTATACACTGTTCATAGTAAAATAAAATAATAATACAGTTATAATAATGTATAAATAGTAAAATAACATACCATTCAAGATATATTTAACGTTCATGAATGAACAGATAAATCGTAATCAAGTGGATGATAAATTTCAGATAACAATCGGTAAACATAAGAAGGAGAATGACCACCACTGAAAATAAATACACATTTTAAAAATATATCTAAATAACAATGAATTATTAATATTATTATTTATATTACTTGTTTGAAATAAATAGTGTGACATTTTCAGGTGGAACATAATCATATGTAGGGTTATAAACATCAACTTTTGATACTACTGAATCTGAATAATTAAGAACACCAGCTGGTGAAACAAATTCATTGAAAGCATCCTGATTGTATGAACACAAATATCGTGAACTCAATTTATACATTGGTGCTAAGACTATCACCTAAATACCATTTAATTTAGTATAATATCTTTAATCATGATAAAAGTATATTACAGGAACAGAATAATGAGCAGCAGCCAGAGCAACAGCATGACAGCCATTGAATGTTCTAAGGCCTCCATTGGCCATAACAGAATCAACACCAATAATTACTTTATTTACTCTAGACATTATACCAAACATTGTGGAGTCTGGAATTAATGTTGACTGAATTTTATGTTTTGAAAGATTTAGTGCTAATTGTCGGCCCTGGCAACATATTGAAAATAAATTCAATATTTAAATAACGTGTATAATTAACTTACATGATTTAAAGGAGAACATTCTGTAATGAATACTTCAAAAATTCTGTCTTTAGATGCTTCTTTTAAAAACATTTCAACTTCAGATGATTTTCCAACAGTGAGAATAATTTCATTAGAATGAATATGTTCAAGAGCTTGTTTAGCAATATCTTCATTACTAAAAATGAAAATTTATTTACTAAATTACTATTAGTAAGTGTATATAAAGTACTTTTTATTAAATTCAATGTATAATAATAAGTACATTTTTTTATTTACCTGGATTCAATCTCTATTTGAAACTCATCTAAATGTTCGAAAATTGATAATTTTAGTTCAGGGACAACATTATTATAGTCATCTATATCATCTTCCGATGTAACTATTTTGTGCAATGAGTCTTGTACATCTATTTCTTCTTCAGAACTCTATTTTTCAGTAAAATAAATATTAATAATTATGTGTCAATTTTAAACTCTTGTCTCCTATCTAAAGCCAATGACACACTTGCATAATCACCGCATATGTGACATGAATGCGCGCAAGTGTGTCGGGTATATTCATGCGCATTTGAACATTTGTGGTCGATCCATTCATTGTCAGTTATTATGTTTACTTGAACATCAAAGAATGTTTACTTTAAACGTTGCACAAAAATGTCAGTCTATTTAGTGTTAAGACGTATGTGCGGTATATTTTAATATATATTAATACATATATATATATATATATATATTTATAATCAGTGATTGATTTGGGGGTGGGGTTGGGGGATGGAGATATTCTTTATTTTTATCATATGTAACAGCGTATCCCTTTATTTTATTTATCAAGGTACACAGCCTTCTTCATTTTTATTTAATAAATTTTAAAAATGTTAATTTAAAAAAAGTCACAAAAATTATGTTTTTACTTATAATTTTTTTAATTTTTCCATTTCATATTTTAAAATGATAAACACAGCAGCACTTACAAATTCTACATTGTAATATGAAAATCAAATAGCAAATGATGGATCAGGGAGCGCTGCTTATTTCAGCAAATTGAACGCACTTGATTGCATGTTACATTACACGGTAAAAACAAAGCACATTGGCTTAATAAACAATATAGCAAAACTACACTACACAATATATTAATTGTCGTATCAAGGTCAAAAATAAAGTTTAAGCACATTATAATATTTGAAAATATTTTCTAGTAAATGATTTATCTTTTTTGCAAAATATTATCTAACAAAGACGTTACATATTTTCCTTTTCTTTTAATATTTAAAATTTTTTATTAGACAATATGACACAAAAAGGATTTCCCTTTTTATAGCAAATATACTTTGTTTTAAATTTTGTAATAGATGTTTAAACACTAATTTGAAGTCAGACACTTCAATTAATGTTGAATTAATGATGGGCACTATCGAATAGTTGACACTATCGATAATATTTGATTATTGGCATTAACTATCGAATATTTTATTTGAATATTATTTTACATAACCGAATAATTTTTATGCAAATAATATTTGAATATTTTTCATTCAAATTAAAATAACCGAATAAACAAAATATTTTATTCAAATATACCAAATATTTTTTATTCAAATAAACCAAATGGTTTTTATTCAATTAAACCGAATAGTTTTTATTCAAATAAACTGAATAGTTTTTATTCGAATAACCAGTAATAACCGATGATTTTATATAAAATCAAATTAAATCAAATATTTTTATTCAAATGTACAGAATACTTATTTGATATTATACAATCATTAAGTATATTATATTATACTATTTGACTATTTTAAAATGTATGTGATAATCTATATATAAAAATTAAAAATCATCTCACAATAATATGTGTAGGTACTTTATCTATGCTTAAGACATCAACAATGGCCAACACTACAGTCAAATTTGTTATCGTATCTATGATTATATTCTATATTATCATATTATTCTAATCATTATTTATTTTAAAATATTATTGAATAATTCAAGTTTAACCAAAAAGTTTGAATAGTTCGAATATTTTCAAAACTATCAAATAGTTTGAATATGCCGGATTATCAAATTATTCAATAGTATCCATCACTAGTTTTAAGTAATGTAATTTGCTATATTCCTCATTGATAGATGATAACTATCACATTATATTGAATTTTTTTAAATATATTATAGTAAATTCTAAATAATACAAAGTTTTGTTTTATCATTTCAAAATTCACACACTTTATATGTACAATAATAGCAAGGGTTTAGGATTAAAGGAACATATCGACGAAAATTTCATTTTTTAAAAATTATGAAAGAAATTGTAATGAAATATTAATTGCTTTTAGTGAAAATGTGGACATATACAAATTATACATTTATGATTTATCACGAATATTTAAAAATATAATGAAATACTCTTTTTATATTATTAATAACATTAAAAAATATTAATTTGAGTCTCCTGAATATTTACTTTTGGTTGATACGTTTATTTAATCCTAGACCCTCGATAGGGTACCTACATAAATAAAAATAATTAAAATTTGAAGGTCTATTTATTGTTATATAACATTGGACCCAATTTAAAATTTAATTATAAAATAAACTAGTATTTTTTCTATAATCTTTATATTAATTTTTAAGTACATAAATCATAATGATCAAATGTATTTAACTTAAATATTGATTAATTCATAAAATAACTCAAATTACATTCAAATGCCCAATTTATTTTTAATATTAATAAAATATAATTACTTTTCTAGCAGCAGTATATTCTTCTCTAACAATGTTTAATATACGTCTTACAATATTACCAACAATAAATTGTAAAGGTAATGCTGATGTGATTTTCATTCCATATTCTCTTAATTCTTTTATCAATTCTCTAATTAAAAACAAAAGTAAGGCAATGTAAATAAAATAATATAGGTACCTAGGTTATATTAACATATTATAAAATATATCATTTTAAAAAGTTGTCCAGATACAGATGGTGGATATTAGTCCATTGCCCTTCGGCACTCAAACAGGATAGTGTGTTGTTGTTATAAATTTGAAAGACGATTCCAAAGAAATTTTGGGAAGGTTTGGTAAGTGTGGTAAGAAGCAGATAGAAGTACTTCACCCGTTGACTATCAGTAGGGGTGGATACACTTTGCTTATCAGATAAAATACTCTAAGTGGATGTATTACATTTGAAAGCATTAATTAATCATTGCACTCAATAAAACGATTCTGAGCAAAGTGCAGGAGTAATATAAGTATACATGGCTATTACTGTCAAATAAACAATCAGTAAAACGAACGAGACAGTTATTTTTATGCACACTGTGACACTAAGAATTGAACATAAGTTATACACATGTCATACTGAATGTACACACCATATAAAAGGTAATTTTTCTTAACACTTAAGAGAACTATTAGAAAATTAATTAACTCTTTAAAGTACCAACTAGATTGTATTTTCCATCAAAAAACTATTTTAACCTCAAAACTCCTATTGCCCAAAAAATTTCTCACAGAAAAAATATAAACGTCATTATAAAGGCTAATTTAGTAATTAAAACCGAATAATGCTTACTTCGTTGTTGACCATTGTATTGTATCAATAAAATGTCTAAATAGCTTTACAGTTTCTTCTGCAGTTTTATAATTATTTTCCCATTTCCTAAAAAAAATATTAATTAGGTAAGTAAAATTACATACAAGAACATAAGGCCAAATTAGATATTTGTGTAGCTAAGAAGTTTTTTGTACATTTGAATAGTTGAAATTAGTACTACCTACTCATTTAGTAATATTTTATACAGAACACTTACTTCCTTTTAATGTTTAAAACATAATTATCCAACAACATTTCGTGAGTATTACCATCCACATCAATCATTTTAAATTAGAGGACCTATAATGACTAACGATAAATTTTGTTGAATGTATTAAAAATGTAATAAACTAGTACACTGTTCTAAGTATTAATGAATTATAAATGTAGTTGTAACTTTTTAAAACTCTTCACAAAGGAAAAATTGAATAAGTAATACTAATATTCTGTGGTAGTACTAAGTATTAACTATTATTGTTCTATGCTATTATCACAGAATATTCTGTGCTATTATCACTTGATAATAAATAAAATATCAGACCATATTATTATTCAATCCATAGAGTAACATAGAGGCGGCGTCTAACTTGAAGTCTTTATACTGCCTCTTGGGAAGTGTTACCAATTTTAAGGATTAAAAATATTGTACACATATTTATAATACAATATACAATAATAATATAATATTATTTATAAATATAATTATAATTATATAATATATAATAAAATAATAATAATATTAACAATCCGTTGTTCGACAGAATGGAAGGGGAATAGGTTTTATCAGTCCGACATGTCACTGATACCAACTTACATTTTATCCCAAATTATTATAGAGAATTTCTGTGTTGTATAATGTGTGGTTCTGAGTGAGCTCATACCCGGTTGTTCGACAGATTGATAAGAAAGTGATAAGAAAATTGATAATTGATGTAATAAATGTATGTAGATAACACTATAGTACACATGAGTGGGTACCTACCTAAATTTGGTATCAAATAAATCTACTTATGTTTATGAAAAACTATTCAATACGAAGAAAAGTGATTTCACTATGTTTTGCAATTTATAATTTTTAACCTTAGTACCTATAGGTTCTTCTTCGCTCGCTCTCACTCTCTCCTCTTTCTTGACTAATTGGAGTAGACCTATAAATACCTACCTCTTGTAAAAATAATTTAAATAATAAGTACCTATATATCATAATACTGAACAATAATAAAATATAGTAATAATTTCTAAATTTTTTTGAAATTTTTTGAAATGCAATTGTAATAGGTACTTAACCTATATATTATTGTTTAAACGATACGTCTATATACATATAAAAGTAAATATTTAAATATTTTGGAATATTATTTCTGGTTCTACAAGACACTAAACAACAACTCGGCATTTTTAATAAACAAAAATTAACAGAAACAAACATCAAAAGAATAAATAGTTTGAAATTATAACTGAATAGTCAAGTTAGAGATTTCGTAACGGTGGTTATCTTGTACAGTGTAGTAAAGTTATCACTCTATAGAATCTATAAAATGTGATCTAACATTGGGGAAACAATGAGTAATGCCTCTTGGCACGGTTTGCCAACCCATAGAATAAGGATCTATCTGTATTGAAAAACTGGCTACAACTCAAATGACTCAAACATCAAATGACTACACAGTCGATATAGGGAACGCCACCTCTTACTCATGATTCAATCAAGCTGTGGCTTTACACGTCGTTTTTCCGTCGCGAATGTGCGCCGCGGATATTCGTCACAATCTACATACGCAGCTATACATGACGTTTTCACTCGGCAATATTCCGTCGTTTTATTTTTACAATATTTTAAAATATGTAAACATAATATGCCATAATAATTGTATAAAATGTATAGTTACACAATACGTACATACAGAAACTGTCATTATTCTATTATTTTATTATGATTAAATAATTTCTATGTGGTAAAAACATAGATAATAAATATAGGTATAATGTATATAATTTATTATTATTATTATTATGTATACCTAAATATTATCTATAGGCAAAAACGTATTTAATATTTATCATAGGTTTTCTGTGACAGTACTATAGTCTATAGCACATAATATTTTCTCTTTTTTCAATACCTACTTTTTTGAATGTATTTATACGAAATTGGAAAAAACCTATAAACGTTTACAAAATTATTCATAACACATAAAAACCTAAGTACAATTTATAAGCCCAGAAAACGTTGTTGAAATGTACAATTTGGATGGGTACCTAATTAAACATGTCATATTATAATATAATAAATAGTAGGTACCTACCTACTTTATTACCTACTTTATAAAATACAATAATTAAGTATTAATAATTTTATTACATACACTACATAGATAGGTATACAATAATAGTATAAAATAATTGAATTTATATTAAATTAAAAATCATTTAATAATAAATATTTGTAGTAGTAGGTATCTGCATATTAATAATATTATATAACAGTTTGGCAACACCAACTACAATTTAATATTTATGTCATTACTTAAGTATTATTAATATAATAAATTAAAACAATTGTAGAGTTAAGTGTTTTTCATTAGTACGATTAGTATTGGAAAAAATTAATTCCATTAATAAAAAATTATTTATTTTTCGACAGAAATAAAATACATTGGATACCTACTTATATTATATGTATATATTTAGTATTTAATTGCATATGGTTCAATGCAAATAATTAAAAATGCTTTACAAATGAATTTTGAAAATTTGAAATGTGTATTATCAGTTCTGTGATTATATATTGATAACTGATAATATTTCTAGATTTATGATATGGTGCTAACGCATGCGCAGAATGTACACGATTCAATACCGCATTTAGACGGTCCTATATTACCACCAGATTACCACAGAGTATGGAATATTTTGTGATAGGTATTAAATAAATACAGATTAAATAAAATTAATAAAATAAGTTTCATTTAATCTGTGATTACTCTACGATCCAAGATATTGATGAAACGATTCAATTGATAACAGTTTAATGTTTAAATAATTAATCTACCTACTTATATTGATTATTGAACAATAAATATTAAAATGTGTTAAAGTAAATTAATAAAAGTAGGTACTCATATTTTAATTTTTCAAATATCATAACCAAGATTCATTTACTTATTTTAATATAATATTAAATAGCAAATAACAATGTAAGACAACTTAAATTTTTACAATGATAAAAATATAATCAATTTCATTATTCTTATTAATATTATTACACTTTATTTAATTAATAACTATTTTTATTATAGATTAATAATGATGCAGTCTTTATTAAATACTCTTAAATTTTCGTATTCGAAAATCAACATCCAACCAGTACGTTATCGTTATTGGAAAGATCAACAAGGAGCTCGACCATTAATTAGACGTTATGGTTATAATGATGATAAATTACTTCAATCGGGTTTATTGCCGCGTTCAGCTGATGAACAAAATAAACTACCTATGCCAATATACAAACCTAAAGATGTCTGGAATGAACGACGAGCTCTTTTTGGTCAAAATGATTATATTGACATTTTAGGAGATGATTCTGTACACCCTGTTCGAGTACTGTACAATGTACCATCCTGGCTAAGAGGAGTAAAAGGCAATGAATTTCAAGTATTATTAAGAAGGAGGAAGATGTTGCAACATGGTATATATCCAATAGCCAGACCAACAAAATGGGCCCAAATGCAAAAGAGAATAAAATATTTATACACATTTTTAAATAGAAAAACTAGAACTGGAATGGAAAAATAGCAACTTCACTTTGTTAAACTATTTACAAAATTAGTGTTTACAATAACTATTATTTTATAAAAAAAAAAAAAAGAATAAAACTTAATAAATATTAATGATTTATAAAATTACTTAAACTTGTAATATGATATTATTGTTAACATAGAATTGTATTATATTATATTATTATTCACATCACATATTAGAACTGGGATTTTAATGACCTAGTTGCAAAAAACTCAAAATGACTTGAAAATCTCAAAAAATGTGTTCAAAATAAATACCTTGATGATTCAAAGTAAATAATGGAAAATAAAATTTAATATTAATACTATAAGGTATATTATATGGTAGGTAAGTATTCTGACTTCTTTGAAATTTAAAAATTTCAGATGTTTTAGAAAAAAACATTGAAATATGTAAATAATTGATAGGATAACTATTATTTTATTTTTAATATTTGTGAAAGAAAATTGAAATTTTATGAAAAGTGCTCTAAAACGCACTAAATAGTAAAATTTATCAAATGCAAAATAAAAATAACATTAAAATAATCAGTGATATATATGTAGAATAATCTACCTAAGACACATTTTCCACTTACAGAGCTTCGTTTAAAAGTGCTAGAAGAAAATCATATGGCGTCAGAATCCCTATTCTACATTTTCAGTAATACTATACAGTGTATCATATAATCTGTGCATAAATTTACTACATAGACAATAATTGTATTTCTTTTAATTAATAATTTAAACTCGAAAAACCAATGTAACAATGCTATTAAAAGTTCAAAAGTGGGATTTACAAATCTGGACACCGGGTCATTATATTTAATATAATTAAATAAATAAGGAACACTAACTTCAGATGTTTTGTTGTAAATAATAAAGTCTATGAATTATGAAGTTTTTACATAAAGATAAGAAAAATCTTTTTATTATAAAGAAAAAATTATTAATTATATTCTTGATAAGTATCTAGGTAGGTACCGATATACCTATAAGTATATATATATATTATAATTTATAATTATTGTATAATTGAAAATCTATACAAGCAAATCACCGGAAAAATAACAGTAAATAAAATAGGTAGGTATATAGGGACACAGGTATCTATATCAACATTCATTATGAAATTTAGGAAAAGTGGTAGCAACTCTAAATTCAAATAATACCTAAAATAATATTTATACAATTAAATAAAAATGTTAGTTTCATCATTATATTTTCTGTAGTAGATGTAATCAAAAATATATTGTTATTTATTTGTTAATAAAAATTGTAAACGATCAGTTGTTTCTATGGTAACATCATCTACCAACAAATATAAAATAGGTACATTATATCAATTATAGGTAGTAGATACTTTTTTGTTATTGTTTAGAAAGTAAAAAAATATGAATAATAAAAACCCTTATATATTATTTATTTAAATCTAATGTAACTATCTAGCTAAATAAAATTACTGTATCTATCTATCTATATAGTATGTACCTACCTATATAATGCTACAAGCTATATATAGGTAATTTTCTTGATTAATAATATAAGTAATGGACAAAGAACCAATGATTGAGCTTACAGAACTCAATAGTAATTTATATAGTCCAGCGTCAGATTCCAAAGAGAATTTAATTGAAGTAAGTTTGAATTTATGATCATTAAAATAATTTAAGTTAGATAGGTAGGTACCTACCTAACAATTCTGTAAGCTTACTATAATATACTACACAATGAGTGGGCATTCTATACAGTACCCAAGGTATATCAGGCAATATAAATTGTAAAGTATAATAATGTAATATTTGTCACTTTACTATATCAAAAGTATATAAACTGTTATTAAATTACCTTATAATGGTATTTTTATTGTAAATTATTATTATTATAAATTGAAAATATTTTATTAATATGATATGTTTTATATTATTACAAATATATATTAGAATTTATAAGAGTTAATTTAAAATTAAAGTAAATTATATTATAGGTACCTCTATGATTATTAGAATTATTATTTATTATCACATATGTACCACTTGAATATTTTTACGTACTCATATAGACTTTTCGCACTTTCGCTTGAAAATTTTAAATTACACCGTTTGTAGCCTTGATCATCCAAATTCAAATATTTGCTGGCAACCTCTCCCATTGAAATAATTATCGCTTAAGGTACATCATCAATATTTAGAAAGATAAATTACAAATTGGTTACGACTTCATAAATTTAAAAGTAAGGCCTCTGTTGTTCCAATTTTGTACATATCATACAGTAGACACAGCATGTACCTATATATATACTTTATAAAAATGATCAAATCTACCTACTTGTATATGTGATGATTTTAATTTATGAACTTTTATTTTGATTTCACCCTATAAAATATATTATATGTATAATCGTTAATAATATATTATATAAAACACATATATTTTATCAATATTAATAAAATATTTTTAATTAATAATCATTTTAATAATAATAAGAATTTTCAATGCAATAATCTATTATAATGTAATTTAATAACAGTTTAAGTATTTTTGATATTGTAAAATGACAAATATTGCAGTATTATACTTCTCAATTTACATTGTTCGATAAACCAATATAATTTTCTGCATTGGCCATAACACATATATTTATATTAAACCATGTAAAGTATTATTCCCAAACAACGGTTTTCAGAGATATTTCTTGGACGAATCATGTTATATACCTACTATTATCTCTCTTCTTTCTTCTTCTGGCTTTATCTACTCTGCAAGAGTTTTTGCCGCCATCACAATTTCACGCCACTTCTATATACTATTATAATTATTATAAATAAAATAAAAGGCACCCACCCATTTCTTTATTTCATTTTAACTATATAGTTAAATCACATATGTGATAAGTTCTAAATAAATAATAAGCCGTCTTGCGCCACTACTGGCCTATAGATACTACAATATGCACCAATATATACATTTGGAATGTTATTTTATCAATAAGTACCTATATTATTGTAATTAAATAAATTTTAACTATTATTTATTTTTTAGAAACCACCAGAAATTAAACCAAGGAAAAAAAAAATATTAAATATATCTGATATTGAATCTACACAATCTAGTTCAAGTAACAGTGAGAGGTATTTATTTTTTAATTTATTTATTGATGTCCTTGTATATATAATATTTTAATCTTGTTATGTATGCACCTTAATATCTTAATACTACTATACTTATAATACTTAATACTCTTAATAACTTTACTTTATTGAATTACTACATTAAAGTACAAAAGCACATTTCAGGTGTAGAACTGTGCATCTACAATGACAATATTGAATATAGGTATTATAACTTGAATGATAACATAATAATGATAATACAGAACAAATCTGTTACATTAATACTATTACCCATAATATTGTCTAAAAAATGTAAATAAGCAAAAAAAAAAAGTTCAATATTAATTATATTTGGGGGGTTATGGATAATTTTTATGGTGGCTAAGCTTCCAAAGCTCTCTCCTAGTTGCGCTTATATAGGTATCTACCTATTATTATTATTATTATTATTATTCAATATTTTTTGTTATACTAAAATAGAATTGAATTTTAGAAAATTTAAAGTTAACTTTTTCCAATGTTTTAAATAGGTACCTATATCATACCATCTTTCTTTAATTTTTAAATTACTATTCCATTCTTGTATTTTAATTTTTATTACTTTTACTACAAAATACTTCTCTAAATACTATTCAAAAATATTATTTTAATAAAAAAGTATTTAATTTCAAATATAAATACTTATTCAAGTACTTTTTATAAATATATTTACATACCTATTTTACATGTCTAGTTATAACTATATCATCAATGATATCAATAATGTCATACTTGGGATAGTAGAGAATCTTGAGCATTTCTCAGTAGAATCCTACTGAATATGAAATATTCATCCTATGTGAATCCTATTTGGAGACCACTAGGAATCGAATGGGAAACGAAAATTAAATTAAATTATAAAAAAAATTCAGGGAAGCATATTGGGTAGGTAGTATATAAGGGGAGAAAGTTGGTCAATTGTTCCTTCGGTCTTAAGACCGGGTAATGTTTCATTATTATTTTAGATTTGATAAATATGATTTATTTGTAATATTCTT
The DNA here is from genome assembly GCA_025469235.1 of Pemphigus obesinymphae. NCBI lineage: Eukaryota > Metazoa > Arthropoda > Insecta > Hemiptera > Aphididae > Pemphigus > Pemphigus obesinymphae. The sequence goes on along the minus strand of JAIPRL010000044.1, from coordinate 203,047 downwards.
ATTAAATTAAATAATGTATTGGTTTTACAATTATGTGTTGTGTTTTTCGTGTGCATATATAATGTATGTTTAAGGTACTTATACACGTTTTCATTAAGAAAAAGTGACGAAGTAGTTTTGGGTATAAAAATTATTCTAATAAAACTAAATAAAATATTTTCTACAAAAAAAACATGAGGTAGTTACATGAAATACATTTTATATTTTAGTAATTCAAAAAACAATAATTATAGATACAGAATATAGAAAATTAAATAATATGAGTAAAATAATAGATAATAATAATAAATTATATGAATTTATTAGCAAATATTTTGTTTTTTCTGTGACACCTACTAAATTAGTAAAATAAGTATTTAGATATAGGTCTATTATCATACTAGTTTGTATTTATATAGTAAAAGGTTGTAATTAATATTATTATATTAAATATATAGTTATTCATATAATCAATTATATAGGTGTAGTGTATACCTACCAAACTTCACTAAGAATGACTTTTCAATATGCGTTAAATTGCTTCCTAATCTAAAATAATAATAATAATAATACAACACTATCGGTTTGAAAACTAAAGGATATGATGATGAGCTTGATTGAGGTTTAATTATGATCAATGTGCACATTTATATTGCCTCCAAAGAGATAAAAATAATTTAGGAAAAATATATAAGTAGTGTTAAGTACTAAGTAAAATTTCTCAAAAATGAATATTTTCGGGAAGAATGTCCTACTAATGATATGGTCAATGAGAGAAGAATGACCCACTGAATTAGTCAATAAGGGGGGGGGGGAGAATGTCCTAGCAAATGGCATGTACATTGCATATTGGCCATTAATGTAAATGACTTCCAAATATTCTTGAGGTAAACTTTAGCCATATAAGTAATAATTATAAGTTAAAACATTTAAAATACCTTTTTAAGCATGTTTTTGTATAGGAATGGCTCAGGATTATCATATATTAATCACACTTCATCACCATTACCACAAAGTTGGCATAAAATTAAAAGTAGGTAATTTTAAATACTATTTGTATACATTATAAAAGAGTAATAAAATGTTAATTTTATTTATTTTCCATTAATTTTGAAATAACAGATAATAGTAATGTACCTACGCCTGTACCTCGTTCACGTTCAATATCAAGTAAAAAATCTGCAAGTACTAATGGATCAAGTGTGACAAGTATAACTGCTAACAGTTCAATATCAAACAAAAGCAGCATGCAAAATAGTAGATCAGTAACACCAGAAAGTGTGTCCATTGAATTAAGTGATAGTGAAATCACCGAGAATTCAAGAAAAATAGTGCCATTAGAGTATGATACACAATCACAATCTATATATAAAATATATACCTATTTAAAATATTTATTATCATACCCCTAAAAAATATCAAAAATATCTCATTTAATCATGTTTTATATTTTAAGGAATTTTTAATGGATGGCATATAGTGAATGAATTTTGTGGCAATGGGTGCTTTTTCCCTATGCATATTTCATAGAAATATTTTAATTTTTACGAGGCGTTTCATAACAAATTGGGAGATTATATAATTTTATTAATAGTATAAATTAATACAATAAATATAATTAAAATAATATTTAATAGATATTACTATTTATACTTACTAACTAAAATGAATGAAAATGTTAATTTTTTAAGAATTTAATATAAAGTACCTTCCTAAATAAAAAAATTAATCCTTACACAAACCTCGGAATATTGCAGACTATTATGTTATATATATATAAAAAATGTATAGGGATACTATTTTCATCATTAGAATAATAACTACCTAGAACCTATATAAACTAGATAATAATTAAATTAAATCTATCAAGTATTTCCATACAAATATTATTAGATTTATTAAGTAGGTGCTAATGTGTGCACTAAACAAAATACCTATAGTTAATTAAAATAGGTACCTAGGTTGTATAATATATATTTTTATGTTAGAGATTTGTAAATTAATTAATTAATACCTGCACGTAATTTTAAATAAAAAAAACTAATTGTAAAACTACCTACTTAATTTATAATTAATTAATTTTAAACTCTCTAATAATATTAGTAATTAAATTTAGAATATTTGTAAAATAAAATAAATATAATTATATAGATACATTTTATTTTATTAGAGTAAATATAAAAGAAAACAGAGATACAAATGATATGGAACTATTTGTCATGAATAATATGGCTAGTTGTAAGATAAAACAAGAAGAAATAAAAGGTAAATATTAATTTTTTTTTTTTTGGTTTTATTATATAGGAACTATCAGGGTTCAGCTTTGAGTCCTTACTTATTTTCCTTGGTAATGGATGAGATAACAAAGGATATACAGGGGGAGGTACCATGGTGCATGTTGTTTGCAGATGATATAGTACTGATAGGAGTAAGTCCTGAGTAAGTGAATGGTAGACTTGAAGAGTGGAGAAGAGCTCTGGAAAGTAAAAGACTAAAGATTAGTAGGAGTAAAACCGAATATATAGAGTATGATTTTGGTGAAAGGGAACACAGAGGGAATAGGGAAAGTCTAGAAATAAAGTTAAGTGGTGATGTGGTGGGAGAAGTGGTGAGGTTCAAGTATTTAGGGTCCGTTGTACAGAAAGATAGGGGTTTCGAAGAGGATATGAAACACAGGATTAAGTGTGGATGGACAAAGTGGAGAGAAGCGTCAGGTATTCTGTGTGATAAAAGAATCCCTATTAGGTTAAAAGGTAAATTTTATAAGGCAGTTGTGAGACCTGCAATGATGTATGGAACGGAATGTTGGGCAGTAGATAGAAAGATAGAACAGAGATTGAGTGTCGCTGAGATGAGAATGTTAAGGTGGATGAGTGGAGTTACTAGAGAGGATAAAATAAGGAATGAGTATATCAGAGATAGGTAGTATAGGGGTAGCTTCGATAGTAGACAAAATGAGAGAGAATAGATTAAGATGGCTCGGGCATGTATTAAGACGGGAAGAGACTGAGGCAGTAAGATTAGTAAGGGAAATGCATGTTGTTGGTAAGAAGGGGAGAGAAAGACCGAAAAAGAGATGGGGGATGTGATGGAGAGTGATATGAGGAAGGTGGGAGTAAGTGAAGAAGATGCGGGAGATAGAGTTAAGAGGAAGTGTAGGACCAGGGTGGCTGACCCCAAATAGTTGGGAAAGAAGGCGAAGGAGAAGAAGAAGAAGATTATATAGGAATCAAATTAAAATGTACTTATATAAACTTTAATATAAGTAAAAAAAAAAATTATAAAATTAGATGAAAGTGAAAACCATAAACTAGAAATTTCTATTTATCAAACGGATGAACTAAAAGTAGATACAAGAATAAGACATCCAAGTGTTATCATTTATGTTATCGATATATCTACATGGGAATATCTGAGAAAAAGTGATGCAAATATAACTAATAACGAAAACATTTATATTGAACCAATTTTAACAAAAGAATTTGATTTCAAACTTCATAAGTAATACATTTATTTATATATATATATATATATTTTTTCATTTGAATAAAACTGATTTAAAATGTATATTTAGAACAATAATACCAAATTGGAATGAAACAATGGTTTTTAATGATCAATATAAACATATAATAACAGAAAATACACTGATATTATTTGAAATCGTAGATTTTACTGGGAGTATTCAACCTCCAGTAACAGTGAATAATTGGCATAGAATAGCTTGGGCATTTATAAGACCAATTGGATCAAATGGAATTACAAATACAGAAAAACGAATTCGATTACAATTATATAAGCCCGGGACAAAACCGAAATCTTTTCATAAAAATCAACCATTGGTACATACATATCCAGTATAGCTATTAATATAACAAAGAATAATTTTAATTTATATTTATGTTAGTATTTGGTATTCTAGGTATTACATTGGTTTAAAAAAGAAATATTTGAAAAATATCCAAGTACTCTTTATGTTAGTCTAAATAAAGGAAAATACTTTAAGGTAGATGTTGTATCTAAACACAATCAACAAGAGTTAATATCAATCAATAGTCCTAGTTCACAAGGTGAAATTAATTCTAATTTAATTAATTCTAGTCAAGAAATAAATCAAGTAAAAGTTATACATAAACAATTAGTTACTAAGAAAATATAATAATGTTGTTTTTTTTTAGGAGTATGATATAAAGTGGAAACGTTATCCTGGTCAAAAATGTAAAATACCAAACTCTGAAATTATAAAACTTCAGCCGAATTTAGAAGGATGTATGTATTTAAAATTTAGTTATAATGGATTAAAACTAGCAGTTGCAACTGGAAAAAATATATATATATATTCGGTACCAGAGTATAAATTACTTAAACAGTTAATAGGTCATCAAGGCAAGTACTTAAACTTAAGAATAATTATTATAAATGTATTAAATATTGACATTTCAAGCTTGTGTATTATTATTTATTAAGTATATAATTTAATGATAATTGAAGCTGATTTAAGCATTGGTTATTTTTTCATGAAATAATTTGAAATATTTATTTAAATTTCAAGATTATATAGTTATACTTTTTAATAATCAATACCTAATTGTTATCTATATCGAATAGGTGCCTACCTATCCACAGAATATTCTGTGACCTAACTACTATTTACTATTTAGTATTTCGTTATATATTATTATTATTGGTATTATGTATTGGTCACATCACATCTTATATTAATAAGTATACATAATATATAATGAAAATAATAATACAATAATTTATTGTATCTAAGTATTCTAAGTATTTAAATCAATGTAATATAGGTAGAAACAATTTTTATTATTATAATTAATATTTTACACTTGTACAGGTTTAGTATATACATTAAGATGGAGTAATGACAATAACAATTTATTAACAACATCTTCTGATTATACTGCTTGTGTTTGGACACTAAAAAATTATAATCAAATAGACTTCCAAGTATGAATAAATGAATAAGTCTTCTTTTTCTTCTTCTTCTTCTTCTTCACCTTTGCCTTTTCTCCCAATTATTTGTGATCGACCATTCTAATCCTCCATATCCACCCACATCTTTTTTACTTACACCCACCCACCTTATATCACTGTTTTTTTCAGGTTTTTCATTTTACCTTCAATATGCATTACCTTTACTAATTTTACTGCCTCTTCTCTTCTTAAAATAAGTATATCTGAGACAGGCGAGTATTCAAGGGAGAATGTGGTGCTCAGATCCCCCCTCCATAATCTATTTTTTACTTTCTCAAAGAATTTAAATGCCCAAAAAAAAAAAAAAATTGTTTATTTAAAATCACATTTCTCTAAAAATACAAATCCAATCATAATCCAGCCAATAGCAGTTAAATTATAATGTTTTGTGTTATTTAAATATATTTTTGAAAAAATTTAAGAGTGATTTTATGGGCGTACAAAATCAATAAATTTATAGTTTTATCTGTACCTTAACGGTTGGTTGGATCACAAATTGAGTAGTAGGTACCCTTTTTGATAGATCTAACTAAAATATATTAAGTGATATGTTTTGTGTATGTAAATTTAAAATTGTGAACATTTTACATCAAAATGTGTATAAATTTCACTCTTTGGTTTACGATCAAAATATTTCTAGATATTTAACCGATTGATTTATATTAAACATTATTTCAAAATCATTATTCAAAGTATTTGAAACACTTCACAAAAATATTCCAAATATTTTTTAAATACTTTTTCTTATCTATATATGCTAAATTTTAATAATGAAAATGTTAAGTACCTAGTAGTTATACTATAGTAATTATTACCTATATTATTTATAAAAAATATTTATTAAACATAAACAATTTGTGTTTAAAGGGTTCTAATTTTTTAAGATTTTGAGAGAACAATTTACATTGGAGTACAAACTAAAAAATGTCTTTTAAATACATGATTGGAACCTTAAAACTACATTTTTTTTTTTCAAAGAATAAAATATTTCAAAAAGTATTTAAAATACTATATTAAACACTATGGTTCATAATATACAGTTTATTACATATAATATTATTGTGGTAATAACTAATAGTATTATTAACTTGTTAGTTACTGAAGTGCATAATTTTTAAAATGAGTATTAGGTAATTATTTAATATAAATTAATTTGTTATAAAAGTATATAGGTACATATTATTAAATATAAAGGTATAAACATTTTACTCTATCATTTTCCTGACAACAGGTATCACTTCCTTTCACTTCTTCATATACTACCACTCCTACTAATAAATTAATAAGTAATGAAAAATAATATTATCATAAAATAATTATTTTTAGATTCTTCCACATCCATCATATGTATATTGTGCTGATTATAATAACACTGTTATAATAACTGGATGTTATGATTGTATATTACGATTATGGGCTTCCACTTATAATAAATGGACACTCTGCCAAGAAATGGAATTACACAAAGGTTTCATATCTAGTATTGCGCATTTAGAAAGTATAGTACTTTCAGCCGATAGTCATGGATTTATTATAGAATGGACACTCACAAACAATAGGTAGGTAATAACTTAAATTATTTTTAAAAAAAAAACATCTAATATTATTATATCTCTAAATAATTTTAGACTAGAAGTCAAAAGAATTATATCAGTACCAGAAATACGACAAGTTATAATTAGCAATATAATTTTACACCCAGCTGGTAAAAGATTATTAATTCAGACTAGAGATAGTATTTTACGTATGATGGATTTACATACAACAGCAATAATACAGTGGTATAGGGTAAGTATTAAGAATTATAAAGAATTAAGTTTGTATATATAAAAAAAAAAATTACTATAATAGGGTGGAGTAAACAATAAAGTACAAACAGGATGTGTTTTAAGTCCATGTGGAAATTTTGTATTTGGTTGTGGTGAAGATGGTCTTGTTAATGTTTGGGAGGCATACACTGCTAAGCAATTAGCTTTCTATACAAATCGTCAAAATTTATTAGCAGCTACTAGTAATGCAGTAGACTATCATCCTCATGATCATATTATAGTATTTGGAGTGTACACTCCAAATAAAAATTCACCAGTTCATATTGCTCAATACAAAAAGTAAGTGACTTACTATTTTTATACTTAATAAATACCTAATATAAATCTAAATTTTTAATTACCTACATTATAATACAGAGAAAATGAAACAGATATAGGTTTAAGATTTTTGATTCCAATAGAATACAAACAAAAATTTTTTGGACAAATTAATTATCAGACAACAGACTATGGATATTTGAACAAATTAAAAACAAAGGAAAATGAGAATCAACAGATGATGCCATTAGTCAATATAATTAAAAGAATGGATAATGTTTTGAATTCTTTTAAAAATAATGAATAACAATATAAGATTTATACCAAAATTAATAATAATATGAAGAACAAAAATGATGACTTACCAATTTGTTTTCTACTATATACAATTATATATTTTATTTATTTATATTTTTTACTGAAATGTATTAGTTATATAAAAATAAATAATTAGAAATATAGGTACATACCTATATAATATTTTATTTTAACGTATAATAAATATATACAATATCAGTGGAGGATCTAAGAGTTAAATGCTGGTCGGCAAATTCAGAGGGGGGCCTCAACCCATGGGTTTAATTTGGTTCAGTATACTATGAACAAGGGCCAGATTTAGAGTTTGGAGGCCCCTGAGGCCAGAGTCAGTGCCCTCTCCCAAAAAAAAAAAAAAAAAAAAAAAAAAACAAAAATTAGGCAGGCATTCATGCAATATGTGATCTACCACCAAATTATATAAAACAGTTATTATTTCACCCATTGACCCCCCCCCCCCCGTAAAACCACCACTGTGAATAGTTTGATGAATTTTGAATGAATGCAACTGTTGTGCACGTTCAAGACGCCGCGCATTGTCATGATCGGTCAGTAGATACCTATTACCAGAACCAAAAAATATTATATTTAAAAACTTAAATAGGTAGGTACCTATAATTAATTTTTAAACAATCACTGAAAAATCCCTGAAAAAAGTAATAAGAATAGATACCCTAAAAATGAATATAATGACTTCATTTTAGATTCTGAGCGGTATACAAAAAAATTTTTAGTTTTACAATGATGTATATTTATTTTATATTTTCTGTGAGAAATTATTTATCAAGAAGACTTGACGTCATGATCTAATTTTTCCATGTGTACCCATTTTTTGATACCTACAAAATTTTATCAGAATGTACTTTGAAGGGGTAATATGTCGATTTTTGAAAAATACATCAGAAAAAACTATCAAAAAATGACAAAAAATATGGGTTAAAATAATGGTTATTTTCTCGTAAATTCTAAAATATTGGTTCTAAACATTTAAAAATTTCACAGATTAGGTACCAATGTATTTTACTCAAACTTGAAAAAAATTAAAAAATAGTTTTTTAATAATAATAAGATATATATATATATATATATATATATATTTGTACTAAGTGTTTTAAAATTCAATTTGAATTGATTTGAGTTTCCTATTAATGAATTTACCATTTAAATGATTTTTCAAACGAGGGTGGAGATTTTTGGTAATCAAAATTCAATTAACTAGGTATATATTATTGCCTATTACTATAGGATGTGTCACGTGGTTCTTAGGTACCTATACAATTTAAAGAAAATGTATCAATTCGAACTTAAAAGTGTACCAAATTAATGTTTTAAATTTTACAACTAGCATAACTTATCTTGTAGTCTGTATATTAATATTTCTATCAAAGACTGTTAATCTTTTCATCAGGTACCTATATATATTTATACCTAAATATTAAACCTAAAATATTCTAAGTTTTCAAATAAATATCTTAAAATTATCTACAGATAAATAATAAATAATAAATAATAATAAAAATAATAATATAATAATAATAATAATAATAATAATAATAAAATAATAATAAATAATAAATAATACTACCATTTACTGTACTTACCTACAGTATTTTTTTTTAACTGTTAGAAATTTAAGACAAATGTATGAATAGAAAATATATAATGTTGAAAAATCATTTTATCAAAAATATCAAAATTAAGTGCACTTAAGGTTAAAAATGTAAAACATTTAAAATTCAAATAAAATATTTTGAATTGAGATTATTTACAAAACTAGTGCACGGACCATTGTATGTCAACTAATTGATTTTGACCCTAAAAATAAAAAAAATATATAAAAGTTATATAAATTATTGGTTTTCAAAATTTTTAGACTCCCCCCAGAAAAAAGTTGAAAATAGTCTGTCCACATGTACTCAAATTATAATATTTATTAGAGAGAGGAATTTTAGGTTCTTACATATTTTAACTGACTGTATGCAGTTCGACGAGGGTAAAAAACGTGTACGATTTATCGATCACAGAATTCATAGAAAAAATTCATTTTGCATATTGGAGAATATTTTAGAGGTTAGAGAATATTTTGGTGTTTATAACATATTTTAAGCATATTTCTGGATTATTGGAAAAATATATGCGATAAGGTGTTTTGGAATAAAAAAAGTTTTTGATAGCAAATTGATTTTAATTATTACTTTGAAACGATTATTTTTCGATTTTTCTAGTAATAGGTACCTAATTACTTAAGCGAAAGGAAAAACCATATTTTTTAACAGAAATATTAAATAACACAAAATAAAGTTGTCAGGATTAACTTTTTTAATTATATTTATATACCGAGCTTTGCTTAGAATCGTTTTTTGAATTCAATGATTTATCTTTATTCTTAAATTAAATAATAATACAAATGACAAAATTATATTATCAGTTTTGTAATCAGAATTCTGATGATTTTGATAAATGTATTAAAATTTTTAATAATATATTTTCTTCGTGAACAGTGGATATTACTAAAAAAAAGAAGGATTTATCCCCATATCCCCTTCTCGTAAATACGCCATTGAAATGAATAATATTCAAGGTTTTTCCAAAAATAAGATAATTAATTTCCTATAACAGTTTTTAATAGGTACATAATAGTTTCAATAGTTTCATATGTGAATATTCGTCAGGGGGCACAAATATAATAATAATTTATAAATCTTATATATGTAGGTAGTAATTTAAGGGGGGGGAAACCAGAATGACATGTTTTCAGTTTATTTTATTTATACAATATCGATTTATTACACGTTAGTCTGTGGTCGTTAGTCTTCGCATAAAGACCGGAATATTTTGTATTGTAGTGTTATTTATTTATAATATTACACAATATAGGTGTATATCTATACATTTTTATTGGCCTTGTATTAATAACAAACACTATAATATGCGTTATTTACAATGTTGGAAATTAAAAATAATCGGTGCATTGATTATTGTAACTTATTGTCAGGCACTTCAACAAGGTACGTTATAAAAGTTATATTTTTTTAAATTTAATCGTTATTAGGTATGTAGGTACCAATACATTTCTAAAATATTTATTAAATTATAAACATTAGACATTGGTAATTTGAAACTATTTTATGGATATAAATACCTACAATCAAATGAATAATTATAAGTTTTAAAAATAAATAGATATATACGAGTATACCTAATTATAGTTATTAATGATACCGATTATTCATAAATTAAGTAGTTAGGTATATATATATACCTATCTAAAAACAAATAAAGGTCCAGGTGCATATACCTACTGCGTTGTTGCGCATGCTTTATCTGGCAACCATACTAAAGGCAAAATAAAAATTCTGTATGCTGCAATATGAATTCAAATAGTTTTCGTACACATACGAACCCGTTACATCAATGTAGAAGCGATTGCCACCATTGAGTCGGCGCTAATGGGCTATGACTATACCCTTTAAAAAAATTTCTTCACTATGTCCCTGAAATAGACCCTATAGTTAATATTTAATATCATAAAGTTACAAATTGTATCCGCAGTAGATATACAAAGGGAAATCGCAACTGTTTTAAAAAAATCAATCTCGCGAATTTCCTGTTACATATATTATAAAAAATTGTAATCGTATTAGTTGATACACACAGGAAATGCGTTCATAAATTATCTATTATATATTATATAAATATATAGTTAGTGAGCATTAATACTCATAATATACTAAAGTTTAATACCTAATATCAATTTAAATTATTTGATAATTATTTTTCAATATTTAAAAAAAGTATGTCCAATGAATTAATAATAGGTAGGTAATAATATTAATAAAATTAATTGTATAAATATTTAGTAAAAATGTATTTTACTTTCTATACGGAAAACAATCAACAATCTATAGGACTCAAAAAACGTATCAACATAACGATAGTTTTTCCTTTCGTGAAAACCATATAAAATAACCTGTCATTTCCAATTCACATGTCAATAAAAGAGCTGCATGGATACTTCGGGGAAATACATGTACGCAATCTTCGAGAGCTGGGAAAGTCCATAGTGTTGTATGACGAGAAGTTGATATAGGACAGACAGAGATGAGCGAGCAGGGCTGCGGGATCTCTGTGCTAGTGCAACTGGATGGATGACTCGTCATACACAAGATCGTCTAATATCGCTCTTATAGATCCCTCTTCAAAGCCAATCTTATACCTAGGAGAACTATGGACAGGGATTCCATCTAAGCCTTGTTGACTTAGTAGCACCAGGACTCCTCGGGGAAAGTACTGGAGTCCTTTTCGGGACAACAGGGAATCCTGATGGAATATTAATAGTCCTTCTAGATATATCTATCGAATATTCGTTCGAAGTAATCCTATTTGAAAACCACCAGGAATCGAATGGGAACCAATTAAAATTATAAAAATTACAAAAGTCAGTCTTACAGATGAGGGGGGGGGCCTTGACGGTCACATGGTCGCAACAAATTTCCTTCTCAGAATCGGGGATCGAACTTGCTGACCTCATGACTATAACCGTACGTCATACACTTCTATCCTATATAGTAAGTTTTACTCCTGTTTTACTCGTATATAAAATCTTCAATATTTCAAATTTACCAGCACTATTCTACACATATTACTTTGTTGTCACGTATGGTAAATATTTACACCACGGTTATTTTAATTTTGTTATTATTGTTAAACAAAATCTTGGTTATTTTTTACATTTTACACAATTATATGACGTCATGTTTATTTCATAATATTATTTATTACGAGCGTGCTAATTTCCCGGTATCCGATCGTATTTTAAACAAAAATCTGAAAATATAAAACATCGAATAATACCTCCTCATCCCTATGGTAATCAAATCAACAATGTCCCTCGGAACTATGTAATAAAAATATTATAAAACGAATAATAAATAGCTGGTATCTATTTTCCTTGGCAATACTCCGGGACCCAGTTTACGTACGTTTCAAAAATATTCGGGCCGCAACTTACATTATGACATATGACCTTTTTTGGAGACGCAATTTACCTACTTTGATTATATTAAGGTGCAATTTATTGATATTGTGTACAATTTCTATTGAAATGACGCATTTATACTATATAATCATGAGGGGTCTAATAATCACACTAGAGGGACTTAGTCCCCAAATTCTATCCCCCTTTAAAAATCTTATTAAAATATATATTATCCTATTTTTATATACGAATAAAAGTATTAATGACATTATAACCCATCCTCCACGTTTTCTAGTTACGTTCTTGTCAAAATATATTTACAATTTACCCTTTCGGAAAACATTAGCTAGACATTAATTGGAAACGAAACGATTAAAATGCATCCTGTCGGAAATAAGTTTCTAGTATATATCAGTTAGATACAATACGGAATATATCCCGGGAGGGTATGTGCTGTTAGGGTAGGTACTACGTATCTTATGAGTATCTTGGAATTCTTTATTCTGTCAAGTCTATACTTGCTGTTATCATTCCTACATGGGATACTTGGAAGTTTGTACAAGGATTCCTTCTGAGTTGATAGATTCCCAGTGATACTATGGTGATGTGGGCCATTATGGAAACTTTAGATCTAAAGTTAAAGTAAACTCGAGTTGTCGGTGCATTCATTCATTCCACAAGGCCGTTGGCACCTGGATGCTAGCTGATAACGGGCAGTGTAAAACCAATAAAAAATAAAATATAGGAATAATTTGAATGTTGCAGGAATAAGTTTAGAAGAAAATAGCAACTCACTACTACGTAATACGGTAGGTATATAAACGTATAAAATACACTATAGATAGTTTATAGTATAGGCGTATATTTACTTAAAATATTCTTATATACTTACCTATATAATATAGTGTGTTCACACTGAGAGGTACCACTAAATATTTCAGCTCTATGACCTTGGATTGAAATGAGGTTTTCGGGAGGTAAAGGGAGTAACGAAATACACATTTTAAGAAAATTTCAACATTTTAACTCTTTCGGTACGCGCATGCACAATACAACTTATTATTTTTTAAATGGTTACCCCATTTTTTTCTTGCAAATTCAGATAGATTATTTTATTTTAAAACCATTTTAATATAAGTTTTTTTCTAAATATAAAATTGACAAAATTAGAGTACGTCTAAATTTGAATTTACGAATAATCCATTTTGAATGAAATTGCAGTAACCATCATAAAGAAAAGTAAATCCTAAATTCGAGATATTTTTGATATTATTAAATATGGACATAAATAAATAAATAAACATTAATTTTAGGCATTTTTAATATAAATAACTAATATGTTCTAAACATGATTCCATACGTTTCAAAAATTCTCTTGATGTTGCTGCTTTATTTGGTCTTGCTGCTTGCTTTGCCTAAGTTACTCTGCTCCAAGCTGCTGCTTTTTTCAGAGTGACGGAAATTATAGTGAAGTGGGTGAAATTTTAGTTAGATGATTATGGCTTTAGAAATCAATAGGACGCAAGACAAATCGCTGGACGACTGGGGGCCTAGAGCTTATTTCTTGAATGTGAGGGTAGAAAGAATTTGAAATTTTGTCGCGGACTCAACTACGTTGCAGATCGCACGTTTCTTTTAATGTGAGAAGATTGACCGAATTCCTAATGGGAGCATTCATTGTGAACCACGGTTGGTTTGTGATTGTCCTAAAGGTGGTTGATTGGAGTGTTTCTAATTTTTTCCATACCGAAGGGGATAAGTTGGACTTCCACGCTGGGCTGGCATATGTGATTAAGGGTCTGATATAGCATTTATATATGTGGGTTTTTAGTTTGAGATTTAGTGTGCTATTGTGGTTTATCATTGGGTAAAGAGAATATCTTACGAATTTAGCTTTATTGACGATTTTCTGAACGTGCTTAGTGAATGTTAGGTTTTTATCTATGTGGATTCCTAAGTATTTAATAGTATTTGACCATTCTACTTCAGTGTTTTTAATTTTTATTCTTTTTATATCCCTAGGGGCCCTATTGGTGAACAGAATTGTTGATGTTTTCGTTGCGTTTATGGAAATTTTCCAGTTGTCGAACCAGGGTTGAACATAGTCTAGTTGTCTTTGGAGTTTGATTATAGCAGATTTGTGATTGGGGCTCGTAGCATAGAAGAGTGTGTCATCAGCGAATAGTGCTGTTTTACTATCTGGGTGTTGGGGCATGTCATTGATGTAAATTGAGAAGAGATGGGGTGATAAGCAGGAGCCTTGGGGGACACCTGTTTTTATTGTACGGCTAGTGGACCGGTGGTCGTTAATTTTTATCTGGAATGTTCTATTTGTGATGAATGATTTGATTAGGTTTACGAGTTGGGTCGGTACGCCTATAGTGTGGAGTTTATAAATCAAACCGTCGTGCCAGACCTTGTCGAACGCATTTTCAACGTCCAACAAGGCGGCCGCCGTTTTGTACCTACGATTGAGGGCATTAGCGATATCGTCGATAACATTGACAAATTGTGTGGTGGTTGAATGTTGAGCTCGAAAACCGTGTTGGTCGGGGCGAATTAGAGGCACTGTAGCAAGTTGTAGTTTGAAGAGAATAAGGCGTTCGAAGACTTTGGCCATATTGTTAAGGAGCGAGATTGGTCGATGGTTTATGGGATTTAGCACGTCTTTTCCCGGTTTGGGAAGCATTATTACCTCAGCGTGTTTCCAACTAGGGGGGAAGTATCCTATCCTAGCGCACGAATTGAATATCTGACATAGATAAGAGATAGTCTTTTTGCCTGAATTTTTTAGAGCTCGATTGTTTATGCCGTCAATGCCGGGGGACCTGCGATTAGGTAATTTTTTGATTATTTCCCACACCTGACCCGGGGTGAAAAACATAGACGGGGTTTGCGGGGTGGCTGGTTGTGTAGCGATGGCCTCTTGGACTAGGTCCTCAAGGTTACTGGTACCTACTGGGGTGGAGAATTGTGATTGCATGGTGTCTGCGAAGAGTTCAGCTTTTGGTATGGGTTCGAATATTAATTTCCCTGAGCGGTCTTTTAGTGGGTGTGAGGGTAGGGGTTTGCGGAGTAGGGCTTTGTTAAGTTTAAAGAATTTATCGAGACCGTCTGCGCGGTCGTTTAGGGAGCCTAATAGATTTTCTCATTGGGAACTACGGTGTTCTGAGAGTAGATCTTTAACACGGGAAGTCTGCTGGTTGAGGGACGATTTTGTTAGGGGGTCTCTAGTGCGCTGCCATTGGGCGCGTAGGTGTCTTTTATAATTGATTTCATGAAGTAGTCTACTGGGAAGGGGGTTGATAGTTTCAGCAGGCGTGTATTTGCGGGTACATTTGTCGATATTTCGAGTGAAAAAAAGTTTAAAAAATAGTTTTGCTGATGGTTGACCGTTTTATGTACCATCCACTACCATTTAAACATCTATAAGCCGCCCACTCATCAGAGTGAATAACAGAGTCAGCCTCACATTCTCGCTGTATAATTGGAAGTAATGTATTTTTGTCTCTTCGAAGTATATAAAAATATCGGCAGTCAGAACCTTTTTTTAGACCAAATACCCAAGGTCCATCTACTTTTTGTCCATGGTTTCTACCGTTCTGGACTTCAACGTCACTGTCTTCCGATGAAGGGGGTTAATCACCATTAAGTAACCGACCTCGATTATATTTTCTCTTTCCGGCAAATCTAGCCTCGTAAATCTGTATTGGATCAATCTCAGTTCCCACCATCTTTGGCCGTTTGTGAACAACATTTGAACATACCTCACGACACATTTTAAACCAGTCAGTAACTGCCCCTTGTCCTCTTCCTGTTAAAGTGGCCGTTGTTGTCAAAGAAATATCTGATACGAAAAAAAAAAACTAATTCTAAAATTTCAGTAATTACTAATAGTAATTACTATTAGACCTATTGTTCAAGTCTTCGTAATGAAAAAATTGGTTGCCCTGTCGTATACTACGCGTGGTCTAACATCCTTTTTTTTTGCACCGATGAACAGGACGAAAGTCACCGCCTCGATCTCGTTTTCTAGCATTAACCATTTCAGAACCACACTTATAACATGGCAATGTTTCTTCGACAGTGTCTAATAACCGTGCTCCCTTAAATATGCAGTGGCATCCTCTTCACTCTTTGCGACAATCAAATAAAAATCTTTTAATTGCATAATGCACACGATATATAAAACGGACACAAATATAAACGCTACAACACAATCGACGACCAATACGTAACTAACAAACTTATTAAATTCGTTAAAATGACGCACAGTAATTGTAGGTAGGTATCTTTTAATAACAATAGTTGGACAATACAAGATATGACATATATCAGAACATTTTATCTGACCAATTTTATTTTATCTTTTAGTGGATGTACGTGTTTATAATGCAGTTTATCTATATTTTTTTCTACTACGATATGCGGTCTACACAGCGTTGCCAGAAAATAAAACAGAAAAAAAGTAAATAGCCACTAAAAATATTGCTAGATTATGCTAGAAAATTCCACCTCCAAAAATGTTAGAAAAAGCTAAAATTTTAATAAAATATCATGATTAGTACAAAAATATCTAAAGTAATTTATTTATTTTTTTTGTATAAATCATGATGTGATGACTTTAGTTTCAGTTATTACCCAATTTATAATCAAAAATAAAGTATAATCATAATTATACTATAATAAAATTGAGACTAATATTTTATATTAGAAAAATAATAAACTGTTACAATGTATCCAACAGTTACAAATGAGATTTCACAACAATTATTATAATTTGTTTATATTCAGTCTTTCTATGTTATTTTTTACATAATATTCAACTTCAAATAAAAATAACATTGTTAGATTAATTCAGTTCTGTAAATATAAAAAATGTAAAATGTATAATAGGTAATATTATGTGGTTATAATCAATTTTTCTATGTTAGGTATTATTAGTACTAGAGTTTTCAATATTAATAATAACAAAATAGTAGAATAGATTGTTAATATACAGTTAAAAAACTACAATTAAATGTATTTGTAATAATCAAGTTTTGGTGATAATACAGCCTTCTTTGACTTTATATTTTTCATAACGTTTGTTACAATTTTAAATAATAATTACACTGTATAAATAATAATTAAATAATAAAAAAAAACTTGAACAATTAATTCAGATCAGAAAATTAAAAGTTACTTGGTTATAACTTATAATATATCAATTTTTCTTGACTAGGTATTAATAATACTATACAACAATTTTAAATATTAATAATAAGTAACAACATAACTGAAAAAAAAACATATAAAACTAAAATTAGATAAATAAAATTTGTAGGAACTCCTGTCTAAATAATAATAATTAAAAACAAAATATAAAATTATATAAATATAGAAAAATATATAATATTATTATACTAGAGTTATAGGTCCATCTAAACTTATCAAATCACTCATATCTTTAAGTAATTTATCAGTCTCTTCAGTTACTTTAGTAGGATAATAAGTAGAGTTGGAAATATTTCTTAACACATCATCAGATAATTTATAATCAGCACAGCACGCACCGCTTCTTTGAAGTCCATACTTTATTATTAGAATTGAATCCAATAATTTAGGTCCCATACGATTTCTTAATTTAGTTTTAACAATATTCATTTGGCTGAATAGTCTTTTAACGTCTGCATTAGAAAGTAATTCAGAACAAGATAATGAATTAGATACTAGTTTGAGAGATTGTACATTCTATACTGGAAAATATAAAATAACTAAATGGCAAAAAAAGAGTTTCCAACAACAAAAATTAGGCAACATAATATTATAAACGTGGTTCCTGGTCCAAAGGAGAAAACGAGAAATATCATTAGTGAGATGGATGCATTTCTAAAAATAATTAATCTTGACATGATTGACGAAATCGTAAAGTATACTAATATGCATATAAGTAATTTGAAACAACGAGTTCATTACTCTAGACCCCGAGACTGTTTGGATACTTGAAGGTGTGAAATATTGGCTTACTTTGGACTTTTGATTGGTATAAAAAAAGGTCATCATGCTAATGTGAAAGAAATGTGGGCAGCGGATGGTTCTGGTATAGAAGTAACTAGAGTAACTATGAGCTATAAAAGATTTTTATTTTTGGGTCGCTGTCTCAGATTTGACGATCGTGAAACAAGGGTGGAAAGATAAAAAATTTATAAAATGGCTGCCATTCGTACTACGTTTTTTAACTTTTTCTTGAAAAATATCAATAAAAATTAAAATTTGAGTGAATATACTACAATTGATGAAATGCGTCAATGGATACTGTATATTCCAAGTAAATTAGCAAATATGGCATAAAAATGTTTGCATTGTGTGATGCAAAAACCTTTTACACAAGTGAAATTGAGGTTTATGTTGGAAAACAACCCCTGGTCAGTATGAGGACTCTAATTCACCAATTGATTTCGTAAAACGATTAGTAAAAGATATTGAAAACTCAAACGAAATCTTACCACTGATAATTGGTATACCGGTATTGCACTTTCAGATTATTTATTACATAAAAAAATTACTCTAATTGGAAATTTGAAGAAAAAACAAGAGAGAAAAATACCTACAGAATTTTTACCCGATAAAAAGAAATAAATTGACTTGTTCGTATTCGGGTTTCAAAAAAGTAAAACATTATTTTCATATGTACCTCGAAAAAACAAAGCAGTTATTTCACTTTCAACTACGCACTATGATTCAAAAATTGATGTAGAAACTCGTTAATCAGAAATAATTCTTCTCCTTCGCCTTCTCTCCCAACTATTTGGGGTCGACCTTCCTGGTCCTACACTTCCACCTAACTCTATCACCCGCATCTTCTTCCCTTACTACCACATTCCTCATATCAATCGCCATTACATCCCCACATCTCTTTTTCGGTCTTCCCCTCTCACCCTTACCAACAACATGCATTTCCCTTACAAATCTTACTGTCTTCCCTCCTTAATACATGCCCGAGCCATCTTAATCTATTCTTTCTCATTTTGTCTACTATCGAAGATGCCCCTATACTACCTCTGATATACTCATTCCTTATTTTATCCTCTCTAGTAACTCCACTCATCCACCTTAACATTTCATCTCAGCGACACTCATTCTGTGTTCTATCTTTCTATCTACTGCCTAACATTCTGTTCCATACATCATTCCAGGTCTCACCACTGCCTTATAAAATTTGCCTTTTAACCTAATAGGGATTATTTTATCACACGGAATACCTGAAGCTTCTCTCCACTTCGTCCATCCACACTTAATCCTGTGTTTCATATCCTCTTCGATACACCCATCTTTCTGTACAACGGACCCTAAGTACTTGAACCTCTCCACTTCTCCCACCACATCCCCACTTAACTTTATTTCTAGCCTTTTCCTATTCCCTTTGTGTTCCCTTTCACCAAAATCATACTCTATATATTCTGTTTTACTCCTACTAATCCTTAGTCCTTTACTTTCCAGAGCTTCCCTCCACTCTTCAAGTCTACCATTCACTTCCTCAGGACTTTCTCC
>JAIPRL010000044.1:158222-183060 GCA_025469235.1 Pemphigus obesinymphae | reverse complement strand
CTACTACGCGGATCCATAAATATTTTATGGGGGGCACATACCCACCCTAGAATGTATTTATGGGTACCTATTTGTCTAAAACTATGTCTATATAACATATTTTAAGTTTTTTTTTAATTTAGAGGGGGCACGTCCCCTCCCCCTTTTGAATCCTTACCTACATTCTAACAAGGTTCCTGAAAATATTTTCTCTCGGTATATCATAGAAAAGACTACCTACAGATGCGTATTAATTTTTTAAAGTACAAAATTGCTTAGTTGAGTCCGGCGGCGAGATGGTGGCGGCGAAGTGTCCGGTGGCGAAACGGTGGTGGCGAGTCGGTGGCGGCGAGGTGGTGGCGGCGAGATGTCCTAGACCCGTTTTTTAGTTGTACCTCTCATTGTTTTCATGATCTTTGTCTTTGCATCCAGCCATGATTTTTCTATGCTTTGAGTATGAGCCCCCGTCGAAGGATCCACGTAGTTTTGCTGCTTGCTTGCTTTGCCTAAGTTGCTCTGCTCCAAGCTGCTGCTTTTTTCTGAGTAACGGAAATTATAGTGAAGTGGGTGAGATTTTAGTTAGATGATTATGGCTTTAGAAATCAATGGGACGCGAGACAAATCGCTGGACGACTGGGGGCTTAGAGCTTATTTCTTGAATGTGAGGGTAGAAAGAATTTGAAATTTTGTCGCGGACTCGACTACGTTGCAGATCGCACGTTTCTTTTAATGTGAGAAGATTGACCGAATTCCTAATGGGAGCATTCATTGTGAACCACGGTTGGTTTGTGATTGTCCTAAGGGTGGTTGATTGGAGTGTTTCTAATTTTTTCCATACCGAAGGGGATAAGTTGGACGTCCACGCTGGGCTGGTATATGTGATTAAGGGTCTGATATAGCATTTATATATGTGGGTTTTTAGTTTGAGATTTAGTGTGCTATTGTGGTTTATCATTGGGTAAAGAGAGTATCTTACGAATTTAGCTTTATTGACGAATGTTAGGTTTTTATCTATGTGGATTCCTAAGTATTTAATAGTATTTGACCATTCTACTTCAGTGTTTTTAATTTTTATTCTTTTTATATCCCTAGAGGCCCTATTGGAGAACAGAATGGTTGATGTTTCGCTGCGTTTATGGAAATTTTCCAGTTGTCGAACCAGGGTTGAACATGGTCTAGTTGTCTTTGGAGTTTGATTATAGCAGATTTGTGATTGGGGCTCGTAGCATAGAAGAGTGTGTCATCAGCGAATAGTGCTGTTTTACTATCAGGGTGTTGGGGCATGTCATTGATGTAAATTGAAAAGAGATGGGGTGATAGGCAGGAGCCTTGGGGGACACCTGCTTTTATTGTACGGCTAGTGGACCGGTGGTCGTTAATTTTTATCTGGAATGTTCTATTTGTGATGATAAATTAGGTTTACGATGTTTGGGTCGGTACGCCTATAGTGTGGAGTTTATAAATCAAACCGTCGTGCCAGACCTTGTGGAACGCTTTTTCAACGTCCAACAAGGCTGCCGCCGTTTTGTACCTACGATTGAGGGCATTAGCGATATCGTCGATAACATTGACTAATTGTGTGGTGGTTGAATGTTGAGCTCGAAAACCGTGTTGATCGGGGCGAATTAGAGGCATTGTAGCAAGTTGTAGTTTGAAGAGAATAAGGCGTTCGAAGACTTTGGCCATATTGTTAAGAAGCGAGATTGGTCGATGGTTTATGGGATTTAGCACGTCTTTTCCCGGTTTGGGGAGCATTATTACCTCAGCGTGTTTCCAACTAGGGAGGAAGTATCCTATCCTAGCGCACGAATTGAATATCTGACATAGATAAGAGATAGTCTTTTTGCCTGAATTTTTTAGAGCTCCATTGTTTATGCCGTCGATGCCGGGGGACCTGCGATTTGGTAATTTTTTGATTATTTCCCACACCTGACCCGGGGTGAAGAACATAGACGGGGTTTGCGGGGTGGCTGGTTGTGTAGCGATGGCCTCTTGGACTAGGTCCTCAAGGTTGCTGGTACCTACTGGGGTGGAGAATTGAGATTGCATGGTGTCTGCGAAGAGTTCAGCCTTTGGTATGGGTTCGAATATTAATTTCCCTGAGCGGTCTTTTAGTGGGTGTGAGGGTGGGGGTTTGCGGAGTAGGGCTTTGTTAAGTTTAAAGAATTTATCGAGATCGTCTGCGCGGTCATTTAGGGAGCCTAATAGATTTTCCCATTGGGAACTTCGGTGTTCTGAGAGTAGATCTTTAACACGGGAAGTCTACCGGTTGAGGGACGATTTTGTTAGGGGGTCTCTAGTGCGCTGCCATTGGGCGCGTAGGTGTCTTTTATAACTGATTTCATGAAGTAGTCTACTGGGAAGGGGGTTGATAGTTTCAGCAGGCATATATTTGCGGGTACATTTGTCGATATTGCGAGTGAAAATTGAAGTTATGTTAGAAATTTATTTGGTCTTCATTACATGCCGCTTGTATTTTGTTTTTTAAATCTTGGACGTTAAAAGGTGGATTGGCATATACAACAGTTTTTAAATGCCTCATAAAAAAAGTCTAATGGGGTTAAATCTGGGTATCTTACTGGTCATGGAATTACTCCATAGGTATTAGGTACCAATCAATCTGTTTGAAAACACTCGAGGAAACACTTCATTTAAATATTGTCAAATAACGATGGTATTTGTGTGCTGGCGCGC
Organism: Pemphigus obesinymphae; assembly: GCA_025469235.1. NCBI lineage: Eukaryota > Metazoa > Arthropoda > Insecta > Hemiptera > Aphididae > Pemphigus > Pemphigus obesinymphae. Next base: position 180,387 of record JAIPRL010000044.1, on the reverse strand, counting down.
CATCTTGCTGATAATAGGTACATATTTTCCTGCGTGTCTAATGGAGCATCGTCAAACAGTAATGGTAGGTAATTGATTTACAAGAAAATCCAAATATCTTCTACCAGTATTCCGCCATAAAAATAAGGACTTAATAGTTTTCCACCAAATAATCTACATCACACATTAATCTCGCACACTGTTTGAAAGTTATAGTTTCTAGGGACCAGTGTGGATTTGTATTATCTCAAAATCGTTTGTTTTGTTAATTCATTATACCATTATTTTTAGGTAAATTTTGATTCATCAGTCCACAGAATACGAATATAAAATTATAAAATAAATTATCGACTTCAAATTGAACATTAAACCATTCAAAAATTCTAATCTATGTTCAGAATCTCCTTCGTAAATGTTGAACAAAATTAAGTTTATATGGATGCATTTTGTATTTTTTCAATATTTTGTGTACCTACCTACTGCATCAACTGATAAACCAATTTCTCGAGATACGTGTCTGATGGATGAATGCGGATTAGCACGTAGTTCATATGTAGGCCATTATCTGTAATTCAGTGTCTTCATCAAAATAATTTGGTTTAGGCTGTTGTCGTTCATTATGATTACTAGGACATTTTCCGTGATCATTTAATTCACGTAAAAGTCAATAAACATAGTTGTGACTTGTGAGGTGGATGAAACCTATCTGGATATCGATCGACGTACACTCTAACAGCTTGTCGAGAACTAAGGTGACATTCACTGTAAATCAAGATAAGTTCAATTTTTTCAGTGTTATTCATTTTAATAAATTAATATTAGTAAAAATGTACGAATGGTGTAAAAAAAATTCAAGAACAATATAGGTAACACAGACATCATCAAATATCATTATTAGAATCATAATAATCAGATATATATAATAATGAACCAGGTTTCTTATCTTAATTTTTAGCAAATATCGCTGTAGTTATCAACAAGCTACTCGAGTGAGTACAATAATTACTAATTAGAGTAAATTAAGAAAAAAAAAGTAGGTACCTATTTATTTATATCTTATCTGTATACAAAATCATTGTAATAATATTGGAAATATTTCAAGTTTAGGATGAACATGGGTACAATTTCATTAGACGTACTCTAATTTTGTCAATTTTGTAATAAGAAAAAAACTTCTTGTATGAAAATTGTTTTAAAAATAAATAATCTATCCGAATCTGTTGGGGAAAAAAATGGAGTTACCATTTAAAAAAAAAAGGAAGTTGTATTGAGCATGCGCGTACCGAAAGGGTTAAAATATGTATTTAGTTATTCCCTTCACCTCTTGAAAACTCCATTTCAATCCAAGGTCATAGAGCTAATATTTAGTGATACCTCTCAGCATGAACACACTGTATAGGTATATATATAGGTATATATTATAGTTTTCTAAAAAATATATTTTCATATAATATATATAGTTGTATTTTTTGTTTACCCGCCCCCCTCCTTGAAAAACGGAAGTCTTACTAAAGAAATACGTAGAATGAAAACAATATCGCAGCGCAAACAGGTTTGTTGTATAATGTAGGTACCTACTACCTATATACCTATAACTCATATATACAGGTATAGTGCTGCAGCCCTGGATGGCGCGACTTATATAGGTTGAATAAACTTCTAGATCTAGATAGTTATAAAAATAATATTATAGATAATATACATTGAATTATAAGTAACCTCATGAGATCGGTTTCATCAGTTTTTCTGTACAAATTCATGCGTTAAATCACAGATTTAGAAGTTACTATATATAAAGATTTGGTAAAACTTGTGTACCTACATGAAGGCATTTTGTATTGAAGGCAACGAAAAACATGATTTCTTAGCCAAGTTTGTTATAAGAGTTCCGACGGGAAAAGGAGTTAGGAGGTCGTGATGACCCCTCACTCGGGAAATAAGTCTGTAAAATTAAAGTCAGTCAGCAATATTGGTCAGTATAGGTAGTATAAATAGTGCATTATTATTATTTTATATTTGAAAGCTGAGATAATAATCATTGCATTCGAAAAACGATTCTGAGGCAAAGTTGGGTGTAAATGCTATTTTTTGTATAGGTAATTACAAAATATATTCAATTAGATTTTGATGTTTAATTTTCTGTATTTGTATTTTAATTAAACTAGATTCAAATTAAAATCTGAATTTAAAATATACGTATGAATATGGTTTTATGATTAGGTACACATCTAATAATTAATAGAAAATATTTAGTTTTAACTTTTATAACATATACCTACCTACAAATTAAAAAGAATACTTTTTTTGTTGTGAAAAATAGAACTACGTATTTATATAATATAATTATAATATTATATGTATTTACCTACATAGGTACATATATTTTTAGACATATTAGGTATTATGTTTTAATTATAAACAGTTAGGTATGTTCAAGTAGTTACCTACCTACAATATAATAAAAACATAATTCTCTATTATATACCTAGGTATGTATTATCCCAATAACGACATTCCAGTAGATACGTTGAATACATACTACCTCTTTTATAAAACAACAAGTCCATTTATATGCTAATTGCGTTTAATCTTATATCTTATAACGTCATAAAATTATTGTTTTGTATTTCTTATTAGTGATAATTAATATGCACATAATATGTGTATTAGGTATGTCCATTTAATGAAATTATTAATTTTGTATATTTTAAGTACCTACCTACATATGTATTTTAGTATTTATGACGTTATAATTTATACTTATTAAAAATGATTACCTTCTAGTAGCACTAGGACTGCTTGGGGAGTGTACAGGATTAGCTTTCGGGACAGTAGGGAATTCTGATAGAGTCCCAATAGAGTCCTCCTACCAAATCTTACCAGATCTTGGTAAAAAGATACTAAATCTTCATCCCAAGGAATCCTACCAAGGAATCCTATTTGGAAACCACTAGGAATCAAATGAGAACCAATTAAATTAGGTATAAAAAGTATAAAATTAAAAATAAAGCCAGTCCCACAAATGAGGGGGCCTCTCGATGAGTTACATGATGATGTTTGATTATCTTCCACCTCATGGCGGGAGATGATTGAAAATCCATAACAAATTGCTAACTTCTGAACCGTGGATTAAACCATCAAACTACTTTTACTTACCCTCATGCCCGAATTATACACCCTTCATATACATCATACACATACGTTCATAAACAGGTAACTCCTGTTTATTTTCTGTAAATTTTGCAACAAATCTTGATTCCAACCATCATTGCTTAACAGTTTTTGTACTCACGCTTAACCCACCGAGCTACACTCCAGTGATTCAAATGTAGTTGGAATTGTGGGTACCTACCTACATAAATGATCGAATAATAGTATAACGATATAACTGTATAAGATTACAGATACGACAAAGGAGGGGACATTTTTTGAATCTCCGCAGCGCATTCAATAACAGCCAGAGCAAGCTCGGACTGGTGGAAAATTGTATTATACTTAAGTTATATAACATACTAAAAGTCACTTTTTTGGGTAGGTACCTAGTCCAAACCCGAATTTTAGATTGCTCATAACTCAAGAGGAAGTGGACGGACCCAGCACCTTACAGTTTTGAACACCCCCTTCTTTTTGCTTAAAGCCTCTATCTATGTGTACCCCTATACATGGCCCTTTTGGAGAAATTCCAGAAGAGTGCCTTTTAGTATATATTATGTACTGGAGAGTATAACATACTTTGAAATCAGCCCGAGTCCGATCTAACTGTTATTAAATTTGCAGTGGTGATTCAAAAATGTATAATTAATAATAAATTATTACAATAAAAATTTGTATTTAAATTCAATTATGAAAATATTGTATCACATAGTTGTATCACCTAGGTACCCATTAAACAAATTGTTTGCACTGCATTATAAGATAAGTAACTTTATTTATATATGTATAAATATATAGGTATTATATATTAAGATTATAGAAACTTTACCATACACTAACCTAGGTATATTTAATAATTTAGAAAAAATTTATTTTTCACAATTGTTTAAAGTTTGAAATATCAAATAGGTACCTATGGTAAAATTAATTTATTGACAAATTCAAAATTAAAATTTTTTGAAAATATTTTAATTAAATCTTCATACTATATTTTAATGTCTTAGTTGTTTGAAAATTTTCTAAAATTTAAACTAATAATATTTATATGAAGTGTAAAAATCAATATTAACAGCATATAGTAAACTGATTTTTAAATTAAAATTATCTCATAAATGTGTTCATCTTGGTAAGTAATGCTACTTTTAAATTCATCAAGTGGTATCTATAACTAAAATTATATTGCATTAAGGCTTCAGGGAACCCAATTTCTATTTAAGATATAGATAAGGCATAAAGGTACCTATCAGATATAGAAAAACTTTCATTATATTGTTTTCTAAAATAAAATATGTAATTTATTTTTATTTTTAGAAATTGGTGAAGAATGTACAAACAAAAATGGTGTTGTTGGATTTTGTCAACTAAAAAATAAATGTTCAAAAGATACTGACTTAGGAGCTATATGTAATTCTGAACAAAATGTTATTTGCTGTGCTAAAAATATTTTTAAAGAAAGACAATATATTAATTCAAGCGAAGATCAAAAAAATCAATCTATACAATCTCGATTTGGTTTTATTCCCGATTTTTTTCATGCTTCTGTAGTATCGCCTCAAAATCCAATATCAAATATTAACTTTTTCAATCAAAAACAAAATATTCCCAATTTTGTAGGCAATAATTTACATCATACTTTAAATACCCTACAATTTGTTCAAGATAGACCTTATCAAAATGTTGAACAGAATATAGTTACTAAAACAAATAAACAAAAATATACGTCAACTAGACCAACAAATGAGTATGATTTTCTTAGCAGTAATAATAATCAAAACATTTTTAATAACGATCAAACTACTAGAAAAACACAAAATTATTATAATTATCCTAACTATGAAATAAACAGACCAAATCAAAATACAAACAATTATTATCCAAATACTAATAATTATAATCCAAATTATCAATCTACGCCAAACATTCCTCAATACATAACTCAAAAACCAAATCAGAATCAAAATAATAATTTCAATAAAAATCCAAATCATTATACAAGCACTCAAAATGTACATAATAACAACCATAACTCAGGAAACTACGAATATAATTCACAATTGCCATTCGATCAAATTAGTTCTAATAACTATGAAGAAAATATAAGACCTAATCAAAATAAAAATCGTCCAAGTAGTAGCAGCATATTGTTTCCTGATCGTGTTACTGATGATATTTCTCATACAAAATTTACGTCTACGACAAAACCTTACGGATATCAAAATAGGCCAAATGAAAATGCAAAACGAATCAGTGAAATAAGTAAACTACTAAATTAAAATTGTAAAAATAATGATGAGAATTAAATATTAATTTTAATCATAGAATGTGAAGAATATTCAAAGTCATTGACTACTACTATTTCTGCATTACCTTTGTCAATTGACACAGCATCGAAACCAGTGGCAATAGAAGTATGTGATTCAAAAAGTGTTGGATTAATTGTTGGTGGATCTAAAGCTGAATTAGGAGAATTCCCACATATGGTAAAATGTGACTATTATGAATAAAAATATACAATAATTTATACTGATGACTGGTATAATCTGTAGGTAGCAATAGGATTCCGTGCAACTTATGGAAATCCTTGGAATTGTGGTGGGACATTAATTAGTGAAAGATTTGTTTTGACAGCTGCTCATTGTACACATAGTGCACAGTAAGTTAATTCATTTTTATAAATGTAGAAACTGTTGACGAAATAATAACTCTAAGTTATTTTAGGTATAGAATAGGTATTTCCCACAATAGTAAAAAAAATTTTCCCACAATATATTATACTATTAACTAGTAAAAAATTTTTATCAATCTTCTCACCTTCATCTTCATTACAATAATTTTGACGGTGAATAAGGACTGTATAAAAAAATAGAATGTTGGACAATTTTTTCAATATTAGAAAATTGTATGTAAAAAAATAGTAGACAAATAATATAAATTTTAAAAGGGTTTATTGTTTTAATGTAAGTAGAATACAATAAATAACTTAAAATAATTACCTTTAAATAAATAATAATCAATATCTTCCCAACCAGAAATAGAACTTAATCATTTGAAAATATAGCATAATATTCAAACGGAATTGAGAACAAATATTTATCTTCAGAAGTTCATACAATTGTATTGAAAAAACTGACAAAAAATTATTCCTTTTAATGGACCCCTTTTAACAATTCTAGTTTGAGCATTTTTTCTTATATATGCCACTGTCACAATAATTCTTTTAATTAATTTAATTTGAATGTACTATGAATATTATAAACAATACCTATATGAATTTGTTATTAATATTGTTCAGTGTTATTAATATAATAAGTACTATAATAGTAGTAAATATCAAGGGTCAGTAAGCAATTTCTATTGGCACCTGGATGATTAAAATAATAAAATTTAATTTAAATTAAATTAAATTTTATTTTATTATTAAAATAATAAAATAAATTAGATCCAGAGAAAAAAAATTGTCATAATAACAATGCTTTATTATTTTGAACATATTATGGTATATCAATATTTGACAGATATATCAGTCACAGATATTTATTATGCATTATGATAAGACCATAATCTGAGTTTGATAAATAAAATAAAATATAAATTTATTTTTATTAATTGTTATGAAAATAATTTTAAATTAAAATAATGTATTAAAGTATGTTGATGATTCAGTTTTCTGCCTTTTGCTGACTCTTGGTTTATAATGCATCAATTTTTAAAGTTAAGTTTTCATACAATTAAGTGGTAGGATTGTTTTTATTTCTTTTTTGGATTACTGTAGTCATAATAAGTATTCTATACCAATACCCAATTAGTGATTTAATTTTTATTTAGTTATTACTTATTTGTATTACATCTATTTATAAAAATAAAAACCAACCAAAGTATAAAACAAATATATATTAATTATCTTTACATTTTACCTCTAAGTTTGATAAAATATGAAAAAAAATATTAAAAGATTGATTATATTTAATTAATATAAAATTTAATTCATACGACCATTTTTTTTTTTTGCTCACCAACTATTGTCATTGTAGATGACCAACGTAAATATTTAAGTAAGATACAGTCAAAGTTAAAATTAAATATAGGTACTTACAATAATGTATAAAAACAATTTATAAAAATAATAACAATAGTAGATATACATATAATTAGTAGTGCTTTAGCAATCACTACTGAAAAATTGCTGTTTGGCGAGGAATGGTCAGCGCTAATTTTTTTTTACCTTTGAGTATAGAGTCTAGATTTATATTCTCTTAATGTTTATATGCAATATAAAATTGCTGAAATATTTTCACAAAAAAAAAAAAAAAATAAAAAATAAAACAAATATTTTACATTCCTTATTAAATGAATCAAAGTTGGCTTACTATGTAACTATAAAATAAAATATAATATATATAATATATTATAGACAAATAGATATATTTTTAAATAAAAATTTAAACATAAGAACAAAAATATACAAAATGTTATTTCTATTAAAGATTTTAGGTTTAAAATTTATTTATATTTATAAATGAAATAAAAATATCTCTAAACAATACAATATTGATATTACAATACCATGAAAATATGGTAGAATATTTTCTATTATTTCACATAAGTTAAAATATGCTGAAATATTCTCAAACATCACTATATGCAAAAAAAGATTGTATAAATAGATTCAACAAGTTATGAAATTCCAACATTTCTTACCCCTGTTTAGCAGCATATTTGATAAAAAATATGTTTTTGAATATAAATCCAAACTCTATTAATGATATCTATGCAATAAATACAATAGTTTTTGACAAAAATATTATAACTAATACATTGTTAAATATTACATAAAAACTAATATAATAAATATATTAAAATATTAATGTTAACAAATTGCTCACAGAAAATGATTTTGAAATACACGTAATAAATAACCATTGATTTTATAAGATCATTTTTATGTATAAAAGTGAAATGGTTTTCTAACATTGTACACATATTAAATTGTTTTTCATAAAATGGTATTTTAATATTTATACTTAAAAAAAGTATATAAAAACATACATGACCTAAACTATCCACATTATGTTTATATTTATTCACTAACCTTGTATCCACATTAGTATAATAAATAGTACAAAAATAATACCATTTAGTACTTGTACTAATTTTCTAGTACTTTTAATAAAAAATATTAAAAAACTAATAGTACCAATCATGGTAAAATAATATATTGTGGTAGGTGCCAATATACAATCAAGGCCATCTTGAAGAAATATTAATGAAGGGGAGTGCTCCCCAAAAAAATTAATAAGTAAAATAAAAGTCATCAACTTTTACACTAATTTGCCAATTGAACCAGAGATCTTAAAATTGTACTAATTGCCAACTGGACTTAATTTTGTCCACTTATTTCTCGAGGTGGATGGCCCTGGGTACATTGGGTGTTAAGTATATTTAATCAATAGTTCTACTACATTACTACAAGATAATAATTTATTATTACCATATTATATAATATATTATAAAAATATAAGCCCAACATTTTTATAATAAAATACAGGTAAAATAATTTTTTCTTTGTTTTATATTTGTTTGGTATTTTTTCATTTGCTCTTTTATAATACTAGAATAAAAAAATATGTATTGATTAATAAATATTTTTTGATAGAGGTAAACCAGTACGAGTTAGATTAGGAGAACTAAATTTACAGAAGAATAATGATGGAGCTAATCCAATAGATATTTTGGTTGAGGAAATCATTGTACATCCTGATTATGTTTCAACATCAAAGTATAATGACATTGCATTAATACGTTTAAGTAATAAAGTTAAGTTTAATGATCATATTCGACCGGCTTGTCTTTACAACAATAAAAATATTTATTCTCGTAAAGTTACTGCAACTGGATGGGGAAGCATTGAATATGGTAATTTAAGGCATTTAATATAATTGTCTAGTTCTAAAAAATAAGAAACATTAATATATTTAACTTAGGTTCAAGTTCAAGTGATGATTTATTAAAAGTAAATTTAGATGTAATAAATAATCAACAATGTAATAAATTATATGAAGCTGAAAGTAAAACAAATACTCTAAACAAAGGTATTGTAGATTCCATGATATGTGCTGGATATTTGGCAGGAGGACATGATACATGTTTGGTTAGTAAAATTATAATTAATTAATAATATCTAAATTCGCCAAATTAAATTTTGAATTAAATTATTACTTACTTTTTAGGGAGATTCTGGCGGACCACTTGTTATAAGATCAGAGAAAAATGCATGTATTTTCAATTTAATTGGAATAACATCATTTGGAAAATTTTGTGCAGCTGAAAATTCACCAGGGGTATATACCAAAGTATCAGCATTTTTACCTTGGATTGAACAAATTGTTTGGCCCTAAAAATTTTAATATAATTTATAATTATATATATTTATATAATAAAATTTAGTTTTATTTTCATATTTATATCTATTTAAGAATTTTGTAAATAAATAATATTAAATAAATAATTCATTTACATTATTTTATGTTATTTATGAATGTATATAGAAAACGTTATTTATCACTGATAATTATAAAATAATTACAATTAGTAATATTTACATACTAAATGTAATATATACAAATAAAAAATTGTTAATTTTATAACATATCATTTGAATTGTACATTACAATACACAAATATATGTAGGTAAGTATTTTATTTTGTCAACAAATAACATAGGTATTTATTATTTATAGTTAAGTTACTCAGCTTCGTATGTGAATAGTTTTGCTTAGTTTGAGAGGGGTTAAGATGTGAATGTATAAAGCTGAATTATCCCATTTTGACAGTGCTGTTTTATTGTTTAATTAATAATTACATTTACACAGCTAATTAGTACTAATATGTATAGTTTTATCTAATAGATCGCCACATAATTTATATTTGTATATTGTGTATATGTGTATATGCATGTTGGTTCATTACTCTGGAACGCCTAAAACAATTTCAACCAAACTTGGTACACATTATTTACTATTTTTTAATATCATCATGAAAATTGTCTATTCAAAAATATTCAAAAACTATGAAATTTATAATAAAATAGGTAACTTAAGTGTAGAATAGATCAAAATTCCTCAAAAGGTGTAGCAAGGGATACTTTTTCTTGAGCCTCAATTTGACTAGAATTAATTAGTCAAAAATGTTTTTCGTGTGTCACCAGAAGCATCAAGAAAAATGATACCACCTTATTGTTTTGTTACCTGATTAATAATAATTTAGTAAGCTTTTAAATGATCTTCATTTAGAAGTGCCTTCTTATCCATGACCTTTACACTTAGCAACATTGCAATTTTTTTGTCATACGTAATAGTATATATGTAATATGTATACATGTCACCCTCTAACTATCTCGCCCCTAAGAGTGTCTTACTCCTACAGTATTTTTTTTAGATAATAAGTTATATGTGTATCAATTTGGTTGAAATTGCTTTAGGCGTTCCAGAGTAATATACATACCCACAACCTTTTATAAATAGAAAATGTATATCAACTAGAGGTGGGTCAAATTCAAAATTTAGGTGTCGAACCAAACTATGAAATTTAAGATTGAACTCAAACTCGAATTAAACTTTTAGTTTTAATATTGAATCTGAAATCGAACCAAACTTTGAAATTTGCACCAGTGATGCCAGAAAAAATACTTAAAGGGGGAATGTCGATGAAATATTTCTTTAAAAGTTAAAAACGTAAATTAGCAAAAAAAGTCATTAGTTTAGTGGTGAACTCTAACTCATTAGAAAAATATTTGAGTTTGAATAGTTTGCATAAGTTCTCCTCGAGTTCAAATTCTTTAATCAAATTTGGTTCGGTTTGACTTTTTACTACTTAAGTTTGACTTTTGAACCCAAACCAAACTCTTAAGTTTGGTTCAATTTTTCAAATTTTGAACTGTTAAACTCACCTCAAATATGAATATATATATTTTAAAATAATTTTTATTAGGTTTATTATAATATACCACATTTAAAAGAAAAAAAAATATTAACTAATACTACGAAAAAGATACTATCTAAAATATAGAACACACAATAATGTACCGATATCAATACAGAAAATTACAATAAATCTATATATATATATATATATACATAAACCATAATACATAATATATATATTATATATTGTATATAAACAAAATTTTTAATAGACAATTAGATTAATGAAGAAACGTTTTGTATACATAAACATATACACAATAAACTAAACTTTAAATAATCATTGAAATAAATTCTTGTTCTGTGGTACTAACTAGAAGTTAACTATGAATCAGTTAATCAGATACTTTTTAAGAACAATATTTTCTATATTGTTAGAAGAAAAGAAGAAAGAATACTTACTTCATAATAATTATATGTATGACAAGTAATAACAATAACAATTTTAAATAATAAATATATATAATATAAAAAATCTTTAAGAAAACTACTAGGGCAAACAAAAAATGACTTTTAAAGTAGGTACCAGCTAGAATCAATTTTTTATCAGAAAACTACTCGATAACTCCTATTTGGCTCCTACCGAAAAAGTGTATAAAATACAAAATAAATACATCATTGTAAGACCGATACATACACTCAAAATTTAAAATCTGAATATTTTAATCTAACAAATGAAATACATAGAATATTATATAAATAATAAGAAAAAAATCAATAAACTATGACTAGTAACAGAAAATTTTAAATAACTAATGCATAAATTATGAATCAGTCTTAAAATGTTTTTAGGTATATTTTCTTGTTTATTTATATATATATATATTTTTTTATAGTATGTACATAATATATAAATATACAGTAGAACTTTGATTAACCGTTAGTCATGGGCCTTGACGGATAATCGAAAAAACGGTTAAGCGAGAAATTTAAAATTTTTTTAAACATACATACATATATGCATTTTATTATTATTATTTTTTAATTATGACATATGTAGTTACATAATTACTATTACTTATTCGTACATTATCCATTATTTTTATTTTTATTATATTTAATTGACTGTTTTTATATACCAGCTCGCACAAAAGGCAATAAGATGTTACTGCAACTCACAAGTAATTATAAATAAGTATTAATAAGCAAATGTGCCCTTGACAGTTAACCGAGAAAGACAGTAAATCAGGGGACGGATAATCGAGGTTCTACTGTATTTTATTTTTATTCTGAGTGTATTGGTTTTATAATGTAATGGTTTTAACTTTAAATTTCAAATTTTTTTTTATATAATATGTACACATGTTTTTGGACAGAAAGAGTTTAGTACAACTTTCTTATAGAAAATTCATTTCAGTTGGTACTTAGATCTCAATTTTCGATTTTCTTGGTAGATTTCTTAAATATAAAGAAAATTTACCAAAAATTACCAACATTTTTATAAATTTGAAAATTATAATGTCAGAAACTTAAATTTTACACTAACTATTTATTATAGAACTTAATTGTTTATTATGCCTACTGTATATTAAAATATATAATAAAAATACTTACATTATGTTTTAAATTGTTTATTATAGAACACTTCCAATATATCATTTTTAGTTGGCCATATGAATCCATTTCCTATTGGTTTATGTGTTGAAGGCAGTATTATATGTCTCCAATCTCTAAAAATATATTCATAGATATTTCAATTCTAATATCTCAAAATAAGTAATATAGATATATTATAATTTATGTTAAATACATTTTATGCAAGAACTGAAATTTAAAGTCTACATTTAAAATTTCAAACTCTATCTAGATAAGAGCATAGCAAGGTAGGGGTGTGTGATACCCCTCCAAGTTTTTGTCAGAGTCAGAAAAATGAAGTCTAGTTGGCATTTTAGTAAAACTTGCTGAGTAAATATTCTTGATATTTTTGTTTTTTTACTTATTTAATTATTTAAGTTAAAATAAGAAATTTGTTGGTATTTTCATCCCCCTCCTATCCATACATATGCCCCTCACTATGCCATTGCATCTAGAATAAGAGGAACATGACAGTGACCAGAGGGCGTAACATACTGATTTATCAGTCACAATATTAACACTGTCAAGAGTGATAATAGTATGCAAACTTATAAAGAACGATGAACAAATTACACATATTACCCACACATGCTAGTTATTATAGTTAGTCACAGGGCTTGGCGGAAGAGCAATGCAACCAAAGCAGTTGCTTAGGGTCCCACGACATATGAAGGGCTCAGCGAAAACTGTCTCCTACTTGGAAAAAAATATTAAATTAAAATATTCTGTGTCATAATTTGTAATTTAAAAATTAAAAATGGTCCATATGGGTAATCTACTACATCATTGAAATCTAATAAAAACAATATTTTTAAACTTAACAATTAAAATTATTATTTTATCTCACAATGCATGAAAATTACCATATTTATTTTTGTATCTAAGCTCCACAATTTATCAACGATTTTCTTGTCTAATATTTTAACAATATAATTTAAAATTAGATGTACATCAGTGTTACGGACGTCATGGTTACTCCGAAATTGTTATTAAATTTTTACTTAAATATCGAAAGAAGTAACAACTGAGTAAAGACACTATTTAATATAAACTATGCCGATCATAGAGTTTTTTTCATATTTTTATTTTTAAACAATTTATAAGTAGGTATTTAAATAGCTAGTTCATGTTTTTAAATGCATATAACTGATATAACAGAAATAACAAATTTAAGTGTGGTATTTAATTTGAAAAATTATAATTTACTATTTAGTTACAAATAAAAAATGTATTCCTTCATAATCCATTAATAAATTATATTGATTATGCATAAAAGTGGTATCATACTATGTGTTTTGAACGCACGATAGAAATCTAGATTTAAATTGCAGTCGGTTAGTAGTACCTATAAGATTTCCTACCAGTACATCACTAAAAAATCAACATGCGAAGAGCGAACATATCCGATTGGCGATCACATATGAACGTATATGATTTTCCACTCGCCCATGCATATTATATTATCCATTGATTCTATAAAAAGTCTATTAGAATACTATAAATTAATAAATCTATATAATTGTACATGCATTAAAATCGGATAGTGTAAATCCACTCGAAATATTATTCAATCGAAATAAACAGTTTTGAAATACTTTTTAAAAATTAAAGACAAGAAAAAAAAATTTTTGTTATACATAAATGCATTATTTTATTTATTTAAAACTAAAGTTGATAATCAATAATGTTTTAATTGTTATTTATCCAACAATTGTATTAAATTTTTTTTTAAAAATACAAGCTCGTAATATATTTTTTTAATATACTTTTATATTTAGTAGCACATTTTTACTTCTGAGTTTTTAGTAACTCTAGTGTTTGGGCTAAAAGAGATAAATCCAAATATTTTTTGGAAAATTAATATTAAATTTTAAACATATATTTTATTAAAAAAAGCCAATATTTTTATTTATTTCTTTTTACGCATACCTACCACGATATAATTTAAGGTATTTCTACATGCTTAACAAAACAAAGTTAAAAAAAATGTAGAGCTCTGAAAAATGAATTTGCTTGGGGCCCCGCCATTTGTAACGCCGCCCCTGGTTAGTCATAATTAGGTAATCTGTACATTATCAGGATAATAATAATTTTAACTATATACTTAATAAAGATGATTAGATAGTGAAAAATAAATAAAAATACATATTAATATATTTATAATTTAACAAGTAGGTTAATAAATCTTCTCTTTCACCTTCTCTCACAACTAGGTATATAAAAATGGATACACACATTTGTTGTAATGTAACATCATAATGTAACTGTAAAGATCAAATGTGTACACTATTACTGTATTATTACAGTGAGTGCTCCACTGATTATTGGTTTACGGACAAACATCAAAGAAATGTTATATTACGTTATATAGCTAGTGTGGCCAGTGAACCGGTTGCTCATTGCAAATATGTATTCATTCACTTGAACGCTCGGTAAAAAACTGATGGATTGACAACAATCTATCCATTTTATAGAATGATCTTGCTGTTAGTGTCTATATCGTAAAATAACGGTGTAATGTAACACAAACATGATGGTACATTACGACATTACATTATTCTGAAAATGGTCAAGTGTGTACCCCAGCTTTAAGGGTTGGCCATCCTAGTTCAAAATTTCCAAATAACTCAATCGCTTGCATCCTCTTCACTTACACCTATAGGCAAACTCAAGGGGCATGCATAGTACAGTGAAACCTGGCTAAAAGACACCTCAACAGGTAAAATGATAAGGTCTAGAGAAAAAGATTTCAATCTGTCTATAACAGATTCTTTCTGTTACGGACACAGGTAGTAATATTTCTGTACAGTGGTATAATGGACAACAATTTCAGTTCATACTCAAATATATTTATATATATAATAATTTGTACTATATTGCCTATAACTATAATGTTGATTGTGTGCTAATATAGATAAAATATTAAATACATTCCTATCCTAACCAGAAATAAATTTCATTATGTTATTATATTTACAATGTGCTATTTTTGACTTTGCTATTTCTTGGGCTATTTTTATAATAAATTGTAATACATTTTCATAACTTATATACACATGAATGATTAATTTGGTTATAAAAACATTAAATCTCGTTTACAACGGATACTTTTTATGGTGCCATTAGTGTCTATTATAGACAGGTTTTACTAAAATTATCCAAGTTTACTTGTTACAAAATATTCTAAACTTACCTTCCACTATGAAGTCCAAGGAAGAGAATCCAATTCAATTTTTTACCATAATTATAAACATTAACATATTCAAAATTGATTTCAGACAATCTTTCTGTTTCAAATTTATTTATATGTCCTTCAATACTTGTTTCGCCACAACTTATTAATAAACTATGCCATATTGTTAAAATAGCTAGTGCAATAAAAACTCCTGAAATTATTTTGTAATGTAGGTATAGAATAAAAAATTATAAATCATACAGTGGTGTAGTTACCATAAGGACAGCAGAGGAAACTGCCCTTGGACGCTAAATACCCAAGGACATCAAACTTTTATTATCTCCCCACCTCATCTAACCCTAAGCGTGTAGTTTATACAAATTCCCATTTTTTTTGCTTTAGAGAACACACAAATTTGATTTGGCATCAAAGCACTTATAACTTATAGCTACTCTACTGAATTAATGATGATTAAAAATTACCACATGTTATAAAAGTAATGACCATAATGCACCAAAATCTCCATTCGGCAACATGATCATAATCGTTGTTTTCATAATCATCTTGGAATGTTAGAACCCAATCTGTCTAAACATTAAATAATATAATATTTAAAATTAATTTAAATATATATATATATTTAATGAATCTTTAAATTTGACTTACTTTTATTAAAGAAGTATTGACTTTAACAGGATGTCCTATGGGCTCCTCTTCACTATAGAATACTTCTTTAAAAACAATATCAGCCCCAAATATAATTAAAAATAATGAACCTAATGTCATGTAGACCATATAAAGAAAAAAATAACGATGATTGTAAAATCCAACACAGTTGTTTAACCAAGCTTTAATAAATAGTTAAGAAAATAATTAGACATTGTAATATTCAAATTACTCAGAATATTATGGACATATAATACCTATAAATTAATAATATGATTTTTAAGTTAATAAATAATAATATATAATTAGTAACTTTAATTTTTAATTATTCTTATAATCAAAATACAAATTAGATACAAACTGAAAAACAATTGATTATTATTTTTAAGAATATGACATGAATTATTTTAATATATATATAAAAAAAAATATATATGTATATATATATACCTATAAAATATATATATATTACTTACATATTTCTTTTTCAGTATGTTACATTTATTACATTTATTAATTTATCTATTTACGTTATAATTTTTTGTTGTAGTTTTCAGGTTTGAATATCATTTTATTTTAAAAAGCGTGTTTTAAATATTTTATATAATATAATATATTACCACAGAATAATTTATTCTGTGATATTACCATTGATTATTTATATAAATATATTATTGGTACCCATGTTTATATTAACTAATAGTCATAAATCATTATAGACTCGATTAATTTAATACAAACACAGTACTTATATATATTATTAACTTCAAAATATCTTCTCGAGCACTCTTTTTTTTGTTCTTTTGTGTATCACAAATTATTTTAGAAACCAGCTGCTTTTTTGAATGATACATATTGTTTAAAAGAATTTATCTTTTTTAATATTTTTTGTATTTATTTATAGTTTTATTGTTTATTGGCTTATATTTTGTTGTGTTTTATATTTATTTGTGTTGTATGTATTTTACAAAAGTTTTTAATTTGGACTAGACCCATAATTTAAAATAAATACCAATTGTAATACACTAATACATATTAAGGATACGACAATGATGATCCATTTTGAGAATACATTTGTTACACACTGAACAATGGTGTGTGCGAGGTGGCTTGGGAGAATCACACTTCTTACATATAACTAAATCGTTATAATATATCAAACTGCTCTGTAAAATTCCAAATAATGATAAATAAATTTAATTGAATTTTATTTATATTACGAAATATATTAAATAATAAAATAGTATACTGAAGCAGGAAACCCAGGTGGTGTAGTAACTCCCATATAATAATGAAAAATGACATTTATTAATAACCAATTTCCAAATATTAATAAGAATACGGTTATAGGTTTATTAGTATTCCACCAGTATGGTAAGCCAATCCAGTAAGCTATAACTACAACAAATGTTGTTAAAAAAATCACTAGGATAACCATTATCTAAAAATAAAACAATAGGTACATTAAAATAAGATAAGATTATAATATATAATATATAATTATTTTTCATACATTTATAAATTTTAACTTACTTGACCTAAAATGTTAGTATATTTATCAACAAATTTAAATAAAGGCTCTAGTAGTAAATCACAAAAATGTTCAAGGGTTATATTTTGAGTTGATAAATAATTAATGAAATAGTTTTTAAAACGATGCCATATTCTATTAAGTTTAGCTCTAAAAAAAACATATTTGGTATTAGACAAATTGTTTGTAATATATTTTATAGTCAAATTCATATAAATTTAAATTGAATTTGAATACAAATATCAGAAATTATACACTAAATATTTTTATTATTAGGTACATTATAAAGTTTACATTTTTATAAAATATTTAAACAATAATGAAAGTTTTGTTAGTTAGACTGTATATTTTATATTTGTATTTGTATTTATTTATTAACACCCCAAAGAGTAAAAAAACATCATGATAGAAATATATTACTAATAAGTAATAAGTACTATAAGTACTAAACATAAAAATATATTTTATCTAGTGTATAATATCAATGATTTTATATTGTTAGTATCACGACAAAGTATTAAAAAAAAAAAAATGTTATTTTGTCATGGGTAATATATAATCAATGATGATATAAGTACAAGTATTGAATTTTAGATTATGAGAAAAACAAGTATTGTATTGATTTAATTTTTTACATCTATATCAATTTTTTTGGAGATAGAAAAAGTCAAGGAGTTTTAGAATAAAGAGCTTTTTAGATAGGAAATTGGTTTTAGTTGGTACTTTAGAAAGATAATTTTTTTATTTCCCCCAGTACTTTTTTTAAGCATAAAAAACTACTTGGATGGGTAAATAAAAAAATAACAAATAAAGTTGTCATAGTTAAATAATTATTTATTTTTTAATAATATTATACCGAACTTCACTCAGAATTATCCTTAAACGCAATGATCAATCTTTACATTCAAATTAAAAATAATAATTCTACAATATCCTGTCCAAGGATCAAAGATACAATAGACCAACTTCCACCATTTATAAATGGACTTCTTTAATTTATTGAACTATAGTAAACTATAGTATTATTTAAAGAATGTTTTAAAATATATTTTAACTCCAAAATATGATTACTTATATATTGTTTTAAAAAATACATTATACATACTTTGTTAACCTGAAATAAGACATAATAATAAGTATATTATCGTTGATTGATCTTACAAAATTAAAAATAATAATAATTTCTATAAATTGCCAATATATATACATAGACATATAATACAACATATATAATCTACTTTCTATGATTGCCAATTTCAAATTTTTATGTTTCATCAATTATTATCAAGTATTAACCTGTTATCAAATTTGAATTTTAAATGAATTTGATAAATATTTTGTAAACCATGGAATACACCATCAAATAGACTTATCATGTTTAAAAGGCGCATTCCAACTTTCAAATATTGATAAGTTGATTATAAGAGGTATTCAATTAAGGTTTTAACAAAACCTATCTAAGTTTTTTTTATATTTTTTTAAAATTTATATTAACTGGTTGTATTAATATTCTTTCCATTCCTAACTATTTTATGATTACTTTTACGATACTGATATATCATTCATTTTATTATAATTGAAATAAAATACATATTTTAAAATTGATAAACCACTAAATAACTTTCTTTTACTTATGCCACTAAAGTGAAAGTAGATATTTAATTAAATACTCGTGTACAATATTGTAATTATGTAACAATTTCCGGGCGCAAGGTCCATTGGTTAATCTTTTACTTTCTTCTAGATATCGAAAATACAAACTAACATTTTTAGTGTATAAATGTATAATTAGTAATTATTAATTACTAAATTATTGAATGTGGTAGTAAGTAATTGTAAATTTTAATTTATCTTGTCCATATGGCAACAAAAAGCTCACAAAATGCCACTGGATATGTGGTATTTATTTCATTACTGTTCGATTTATTGGCATTTACAATGATATTGCCACTTTTTCCATCGTTACTTGATTATTACAAACAAAACGATTCTGGTGGTTTATATCAATGGTTGGAAGAACATGTAAGTGTTTTTCAAAAGATAATTGGTGTACCGGATAAATTTAATGGAGTTCTATTTGGTGGTATGTAATATGATTTTATTAATAAATAATAATTTTAATCTATTCAAAATGTCATATTAAAATAGGTATTCTGGGTTCATTGTTTTCATTTTTACAATTTGCTTCATCGCCCATTTTGGGTGGACTGAGTGATGTTTACGGACGTAAACCAGTCATGATAATATGTCTAGTAAGTACAATATTATCTACCTGTATTATACATATTATATCAAAATAATTGATTTTAGGTAGGCATTTTATCTTCTTACATAATTTGGTTAAAAGCAACAACATTTACTTTATTTGTTTTGTCACGTATTATTGGTGGTCTCAGTAAAGGAAATGTTAGTTTATCAATGGCTATTGTTACAGATGTATATATACCAGAAAAGCGTGGAAGAGGAATGGTAAGTACGTAGATACATGTATTAATTTTTTTATAGTTAGAATTAATTTTGTTACATTATATTGAAAATTATATGTGGTAAAAATGGCTACAATAATAATGTACAACAGTTTCAAATTATATACCTGTATAGTACTCATAAATAGTAATGGAAAAAAAAGCCCAAATTAAAATCATTATTATAGTACCTATAACAATACTTTTGTAAGTCTCATATCTATCAATAGGTAGGTAGGTAATAACATTAAACTCATTAATACTTGTACAGTATTAACTATCTTGTTGAATAGTTAACTACAATATTATTAACTGGACTATGTTATTATAAAATCTGGTTTTGTTACAATTCAAACCCAGACTCAAACTAATAATGAAATTGATTTTATTTTCGTTTTTTAATAAATTATATTTTTATTATTATAATATTATTTATAAGGTAAAATTATTTTATTTTGTTTAATAGGAAAATTATAAAATTTAATAAAGGTGGCAATAAAATAATGTTTAGTGGTTATATTTATGTAACGAAGTACCTATGTGAGGAAAATTGTAATCAGTTTCAAATTTTAAACTATAATAAATAATTATTTTAAATTTGGTTTTTTTTCTACCAAATATATATTTAATCATTTTTATATGCACATGGTTTTATTACTTAATTTATTGAAATTTTTTTATAATATATTTTTATATGTATATAATAATTAGTAGGTATACATATGTATAATAATAATAATAATGAAAGATCAAGATTGAATTTTTTAAAGCAATACATTTTTAACAACACAATTTTTTTTCAAAGGCTGCAAGTAGGGAAAGAAGCACTTCACTCATCTGCTTAGATATAAATTGTCTTCTATAAAACAATTTTAATCAGAATTTGTTGTAATATATATATAACTTTAACTATAACTACCAGAGCCCAATCAATAAAATGGTATAGGTAAACCAGACACCAGCCTAGAGTTGTATTTTTATAAAATTATTACACATTTTTGAAAAATTTGTATATAGGTAGTCTTATTATTATTGATATGAAATAAATAATAATAATTCAAAATAAATCCATACAAGTATTTAAATATTACTACAATCAGTGTGATTACTCTATACATAATTAAAAATATAAAAACAATTCACACTGAAGTTTCATTAAAATAATCTACAAAACTAGCGAAGTAGTTCATTATCGATAAACTCCCTATCTTTAGTTACGGTTTTTGTATACCATTTTTCATTTTATTTGAAAGGGAGCAGAATGAAAATTTGATTTTGCTTGGAAATATATTTTTAATTAATTAAAAATAATCCTGATAATTACATATCAAAAAAAAAATTATTTTATGTCACTATGTACGAGGCGTATTCGAAAAGTAAGGGCCGTTTCGTCATAAAAAAAATTATAATCATATGAAATAGGTATTATTAGCACATTTAGTTTATTACAAATCTACTTCACTTTTCCACATAATCGCCGTTTACTTCTAAGCATTTTTCGTACCACTGCACCAACTTCCTTAACCCCTCTGCATAGAAGCTCACCGCCTGTGAGTTGAACCAGTTTTCAACGGCGTTCTTAATTTCCTTGTCGTTTTCAAAGCGTTGTCCACCGAGCCATCTTTTGAAATGTAAGAAAAGG
>JAIPRL010000044.1:87089-158122 GCA_025469235.1 Pemphigus obesinymphae | reverse complement strand
AGTTTTGAAATCACGACACCATTGTCTAACCTTTCCTTCACTCATTACAGTAGGTCCATAAACTAGGCATAACTCTCGATGAATTTCAGCAGCTGAAGATCCTTTTGCACACAAAAATCTTATTACTACACGAACTTCACAGCTGGCGGGAGCAACGATTATCGCGGACATTGTTTACTGTACGCACAGATAGGCAAATGACTACTGAATCAAAACAACACCTGAAATAGTTACACGAGTAGTGCACGTACAGATATGTACAAGTTTAAACGTGTTACGACTTGTCGATTTTGAAATATAAGCGAACGGCCCTTACTTTTCGAATACGCCTCGTATATTATTTTATTAGGTAATATATAGTAACTAAGACAACTTTATTTCTTTATAAGCCACAAGGCTATAAAGAGAAATAATTTTTCACTTACAAAAATCAATTATATCTGGTCAGGGCCAGAGAGAAAGGAGGTTAGGGTGTCGTGGAGAATCCTCACTCAAAAAATTAATTGAACAAAATCAAGTCCAGTCGTTACAAAGACTCTTTTTTTTTCCATTTTGAAGAAGTATTTTGGAATTTTGTCGGCAAACTAAAAATTTCAAAAAAAAAAAAGTTGACCTTTATTTGCGAAGTTACTGTTTTGAAGGAAGTATTTTGATGATTTATTGATGATTTTTAGAACACTAAGGCGCAAAATTACTCTGACAGACAATCTCCCACAAATATTTTTTAGCACCTGCCCTATATTTGGCCACTACCTAACAGATATAATCAAAAAACGCATAATTTTCTTTTGTATGGTGTGTACATTATCGCAATTTTTTTGACAAGTTTGATAACACCACAAATAAATAATTTGTCTTCATGGGTGGTAAATAATTATACCAATGTCCTATAAAGGGTTACTTAATATTTTCAAAAGATTATAAATGTATAAAAATGTCATGTTATAAAAGGTAATTTTTTATTACACTTAAGGAAATTACAGGGATAATCATCTATTTTATCTAATTATCTATCTAAGTAATAGTCCCTATTTACAATTTCAATAAATATTTATTATTGTATCAGTATTAAGTTTAAAATTTAATTAAATTGTTAGTCAGATTTATTCCTAATATAAATAATATTTGATGATTTTGTCCTAGATTTAAATTAGGTGAATAATATATAGATGTGTATTTTCATATATGTTTTAGGCAATGATTGGTATAGCATTTTCAGTAGGATTTGTATTTGGTCCTATGATCGGAGCAGCTTATGCTAAATGGTCTCATAGTCAAGAAGGAGATTGGTTTGTACAACCTGCTTTACTAGCTGTTGTTTTGACTATTATCAATATAATTTTTGTAACTGTCATATTTAAAGAATCACTTCCAAAAGTAATATTTTATTTTTCAAATTAAATTTTATATTTTGTAATATAAAATATACTTTTAATTTTTATAGAAAAATCGAGCTTTGTCTGTTGCCGGAAAATTATCAGAAGCATTTACATATATTAATGTAATCGATTTATTCAAATTTAAACTATTAGATGGTGTTGTTAAATCTGATGGTAATATTTATTAACTTAATTACTGTAATTTATTAATTTCTTCATCTTTATAATCAATTATTTTGCCATGCCATTATTAGATATTAAGAAGTTACGCACTTTGGGGAGTGTCTACTTTATATACTTATTCTTATACTCTGGTTTGGAGTTTACACTTACATTTTTAACACATAATAAATTTGGATATACCTCAATGCAACAAGGTTGGATGTTTTTTGGTATTGGTATTACCATGGCTCTTTTACAAGGAGGCTGGATTCGAAGAATACCTCCAGCAAGTACAGCTAAAACTGCTACTTTGGTAAATTGATTATCTTATTAAATTCATGTGTTATATTATTAAAACAAGACTTTTATATTTTTATAGGGCCTTTTACTTATTGCTCCGTCGTTCATATGTGTTGGAATGGCTGAATCTGCTCCACTTTTAATTTTTGGTTTATTTCTATATGCTGTTTGTAAGAAATTAATTAAATTACTTTGTATAAATTAAACTTACTAGTATTTAAATGTTTGCTGTGTATTTATTTTTCAGCTACTTCTATTGTCGTTCCATGTATGACTACAATGGCATCACATTATGGATCTGATGCCCATAAAGGCAAGGTTATGGGTACATTCCGTTCATTGGGAGCTTTAGCTAGAGCAGTTGGGCCTGTATTTGCTTCAATATGTTAGTTCTCATGATTGTAGAATTTTTATTCTGAATTTTATTGATAAATATTTATTTGTATTGTAGTATATTGGTCTGTTGGTCCAAAGATCACTTATTGTACAGGAGGTATCTTATTATTATTACCTTGGATTTTATTAAGCAGAACAATGAAGGTTGTAAAAGAAAAAACATAATTTGAATGAAGATTATACATTTACAAGGTAAATTATTTATTAAGTAAATTTATTTATACTTACACATGTTCATCTTTGACATTGTTAAACATGGCCATATTATAGCCATAACCCATAAAATATGGCAAAGCATATAACAAAAATACGGAGTCTGTGTGGAGAAACTGAGGATTTTAGGGTCAAAGAGGAGTGCACCAGGGTTCGACTTTGAGTTCTTATTTATTTTTACTGGTAATGGATAAAATAATAAAAGATATACAGGGTGAGGTACCATGATGCATGTTGTTTGCAGATTATATAGTACTGATAGGAGAGTCTTGAGGAAGTGAATGGTAGACTTGAAGAGTGGAGGGAAGCTCTGAAAAGTAAAGGACTAAGGATTAGTAGGAGTAAACAGAATATATAAAGTATGATTTTAGTGAAAGGAAACAAAGAAGGAATAGGAAAAGACTAGAAATAAAATTGAGTGGGGAATGGTGATGTAGTGGGAGATGTAGAGAAGTTCAAGCATTTAATGTCCGTTGTACAGAAAGACGAGGGTTTTGAGGAGAATATGAAACACAATATTAAGTGTGGATAGATGAAGTTGAGAGAAGCGTCAGGTGTTTTTTGTAACAAAAGAATCCCTATAAGTTTAAAAGGTAAATTTTATTAGGCAGTGGTGAGACCTACAATAATGTATGGAACAAAATGTTAGGCAGTATATAGGAAGATAGAACAGAGAATGAGTGTACTAGAGATGAGAATGTTAAGGTGGATGAGTGGAGAGGACAAAATGAGTAGGTATATAAGAGGTAGTATAGGAGTAGCTTTGATAGTTGACAAAATGAGGAAGAATAGATTAAGATGGCTCGGACATGTATTAAAGAGAAGTCTGAGGCAGTAAGATTAGTAAAAGAAATGTATGTTGATGGTAAGAAGGGGGTGAGGAAGGCCGAAAAATAGGTGGAGGGATATGATGGCAAGTGATATGTGAAAAGTGAGGGTAAATGAAGAAGATGCAGGAGATAGTTAAGTGGAAGTGTAGGACTAGGGTGACCGACTCCAAATAGTTGGGAGAGAAAGCGTAGAAGAATATAAGAAAAATATATATATATTATAACAATGTTCATATCAAAAATGGTCTTTTATTTGTTTATAAAACTGAATGATTATGTCAAAAATATCTTTACATAATATTTTATTCTGAACATGGCGTATGCCGTCTGTAGACTGACTCAATGATAACTTTATGTATTTAGATAGGTACTTTATACATAATAATTAGCAATAATCATAAATATCACACAATTTAATTCAAAGGTTATATCAATAAAAAAACTATTATTCTGTGGTTATATTAGAACTAACTAACCGAAATACATGGATAGTATCTATATTTTATCAGCTACTATTATTTAATGTATTAATTTATGTCTAGTATAAATATTATAGTATTAAAGTTGGTTTGTTGATTATTTGTAATATTTATGCAGCGCTTGGAAGGAATGTTTTCAAAGGAATTTATTCCATTGATTTTGTTGAATTTTCCATAATGTATTTTTTGTATGTGAAGAAACTCATTGGAATTATGTTAATTTAAAAAGGAATATTTATGCTTTTTCATTAATTTATTCTTAAATATAATTAAAATTATTTTTTAAAACTTAGAAAAGAAGTTTTTATAATTTTTTTTAGAAATTTAGCTATTATTAAACTATATAACTAAACCTGTATGTGATAATATTTGACTTTAAAAATATTCCCATCAAAATCTGAACCATTTTTCAAATAAAAATTATAATAGTAGGGATTTATTTTAGTAGAAAAATTATTAATAAGATTTTTCAGGTAAATCTGTCAAAATACATTTCCGTGTCAGTATATATTTTTTTTTTTACTTCCAAAAATACCTAATGTTAATAAATTGTTATCTTACTATTATACAGAAACATCCAAAAGTTATATTAGAATTTAAATTTTTTCAGTAGGCTGTAGACGTTGTTCAACATGTCCCAGAGTACCACTGATATATGTGTTACCATTGTTATTAATGATGATTTATAGTATTTAATTCCCGTTTTTTACACCTATGTCAGGTTTTATAATTATAGTTGGTAAATTTTACTGGTAAATAAAATAATGATTTGTATCCAATTAATAAAATCATTTTTGTCATTAGGTAAATAGACAATTGGATATCGACTTCACAAAATTATCAATGGATAATGTGTATATTAATTTTACAAACGTTTCATTCATGTTTCACAATATAGATTCGTTTTATGAAATTTGTGTACTGTTCATTTTATGAAAATTTTACGACAGATAATATATACAATATACATATGTATGTTATATTGTGTATTTGGAATTTCATATTATAAAATTGGTAAGGTTTACCACTATTTCTGTAATAGTGTTCAGTGTTATGTAATTTCCTCTATTTTACAATAATATATAAATTATTTGAATATGTAACTAATATTTTTATATACACATACTTAATGTTTATATTATCTATATCATTTAAACTAAACTTAAATTATGTTTCATTATAACATTTAAAAATTACTTATGAACTAGATGAAAACAATGTTTTGACGTTTATTGCATAAATAAAATAAGTATATTTTAAGACATTTTTAATACATTCGTATTATGTTGAATTAAACACGTAGTATTTTATATTTATAAAATAATTAATTCAGATCTCCAAGGTATAGTATAGTGCATTTCAATAAATTTTATATAAAATTATTTCTGTCATATTCATGAAAATAATTAAATTATATTTTATAATGAATAAATTAATTAATAATTACAAAAAAATATTAATATTAAATAATGTATTATTATTATTTTAAACTTGGTAGAGTAATAAAAATCCAATATTCTCTTGAATTTTTAATATTGAAGTAAAATTAATAGTAGAATATTATTTTCCCATAAAAAAAATTATAATTTAATATAAATAAATATATTTATTGTATGTCAATAAGTTTAAGAGAAATTATTCCTGAATTATATCAATTAAAGTAATACAATTAAGTCAATTATGTATGTTATAAAATAAGTAATAAATAAAAACTTATTACTATAATATACGTTTTATATATTGGATAGTGATGTGATTGTGATATAATGTAAGACATATATATTTTAATTTATATTATACATGTTTATTAATATTGTTAATAATAATAAATGTAATAAATGATCACAGTACAGTAAAATATATTCAATTAATCTATTTTTAACATAATTTAGACATTCCTAAATTGCTTTATATATTATATTTGTATGCATTAATTATTATGCGTATCATCATAAAGCGATGATAATGATCCAAATGACATATTAAATCCTGGGGGTTCTTCAAATTGCAAACTAGTTGGATAATTAGAGTTATCACCATCATGTATATCAAAAGGAAGTATTGCGTGCTGAACTTGATTATCTGGTGATATGTCTATAATTGAATAAATTTCTTTTAAGACTAATAGAATAGTGTCTTCCGATTCCCTGTAACAACAAATTTAAAAATAATAATTTTCTGTTTAACTAATTATTGTAATATTTTTAAAGAACTGAAAATTATTAATAATAAAAAAAGAAAAAGATATGTGAAATTATATGTTGGTTTTGAGAAGGATATAGAAAACGTTTTAATGTGCACCTGTGCAATATGATTAAAATGTAAAATGCATCATCACTAATTTACATGTTAATAAATGTAACTGTTTTCTATAAAATTATAGTTACAACTCCACACGAGGTTATGTTCATTTGTGACTATTGGTCTTGACTGTTTACTTGGTCTGACATAGTCACATGTAGTTCCCACTCTATTGTTTTCATTAATTTGTATATATTTACTGGATCTTATATTTTCTTCTAATAAAGTGAATGCTTAAATATTATTGTTTCTTAATCAAAAAAAGTCTCTACATTTTTATGAGAAAACTAATAGGAATATTAAAAAATGATATCTTGTATCAACTTGAATAAATTTTTTATCAGAAAAGTTCTTTACCAAAATATTCCTACTAGACACTTACTCAAAAAAGTGTATGTATAGTGTATACATAATAAAACACATATTGTAAAACCAATACATTCCTTGCTATGCTAGAATCTAAAATGTATTATAGTTCTATATGTGTTATAATTTATTTATCAAACTATGAATACTCAATAAATAAATGAACATGTACATACCAATAACATAAATGACTGCCAACAGCAAATAAGTATTCATTAAAACTTTCAATTGGAGCTTCTTGCAATACATAATCTACTCTATTTCCTTTATTTAGAATACCAGGTTTAATATTATGGCATTGAGAAGTCATTTGAGTTATCTCCGAATTACTTGCAGTGTCTACTTGAATTTGTGGTTTCTTATCTAAATTCTAATAAAAATAAGAATTTTTAAATATCATGATAATTTATGAATCAGTATAAAACAAAAGTTAATAATATTTATTTTTAATACCAAGAGTAAAAAAAAATGTATTCCTACTATAACATCTAGAATACTACCCATGTTATAGAATTGTACTATAATAAAAAAAATCCTACAAAAATATTACCTTCCAGTTATCTCAGTACAATTTTTAGTAAGTATATTTTTTGATAACTAAAATGTAAATTAATATATTAGGCCAAATAAAAAGGAATGATAGGCTGGATGTCCTATATATAAGAGAAAAATTTTAAAAAACGAAACATTAATTGTTATCTATACTTTATTTATTTGTTTCGTATTTTTAAGATGTTTATAAGTTGTTAAATATAAGAAATTATAATACGAGTTTTTCCCCAGACATATTATATATAATATGTCTATGAGTTTTTCATTGAAAATTAGTTGCACTGATATCCTTTTTGTTAATAGATATTAGATAGGTATAATAGTATATATTTATTTTAGTATTTAGTCATTAAATATTTTAATTTATTTGTTAATTATTATGTTAGTTGATAGTAACGATTGTATAAAGTATAAAATAATAATTGGTATAAAATAGATGTAGAATGGATGACACTGAACGGGCCCATACACAATCGGTCAAAACTGCATATTTGGGTAATTTCCATTCAATATTGGCCGTGTATAAAAAATGACAATCATGTCGGTTGACTGATGGATTTTAAATGTTTTAATTTTTGATGGATAATTATAAATTATATTGGTCGACAATCTAATTTGATTGTGTATGAGACCCAATATGAAAGTTGAGCATGATAGTATATAACCAAAATTAATCTAAATTATCTGTTAGATTATATAAAAACAAATATAAATTATTATATGAATAAACAAGTATTTATAAAATATATGAATACAAATATTTCATAAAAATTAATGTATTAAATACTATATAATAATAATACACTTACTATCCTAGGATTGTAATCTTTTGTACGACTGGAAGTTGCTTTAGAAAACATTGCCAATTGAGAAACTGTGTTCCATGTATTCTTTACAGAATTTACAAGGTGTGTTTTTAAAGCGGCTCCAACATGTGCCATAGTATCTTTTAATTCTGTACAAATTTAATATTTAATACAAAAAATACAATCATAATAAGTGTATATTTAATTATATTAAAAAAAAGTAGTTACCTAAATGCATTCTTTTACGGCCTTTATGATGTGGTACTTGCAAAGGAGGTATATTTTCAAAAGCAGCATTAATTAGTGGTTCAATGCGGTAGGCAACTGGATCATATGGATGAAAAATATTAAGGAATCCTGGACAAGTAGGAAATTCAAAATTTTCCCCCAAGCTTTCAATACCTCGTACTGTTACAAACATACCTGAATACAATAAATAATTCAAAATAAAAATGATAATAATAAATTAGTTGTTGAATACTCAAATATTATGTATATAAAAATAATATTTCAACAATTCAGAAAAAAAAATCATCATACAAATATTGAATTAACATTTTCATATTTAAATATATTTTATTATTTTGAGAATAACTTGCATAAATTATAATGATATATTGTAATGAAGAATAATAGTTGATAATTAATATAATATAAACTTCTTAATAAATTGATTTTTCTTTTTAAATAATAATAAACAATTACCAATAGGTGAGCCAAAACCAAAAAAGTAATCTAATTTAAATTTTAGTTGTGGATATGTGATGTATGGTTGTCCAGTACCAGCTTTTCCTAATGTAACATATGATGCACCACGACTTAATTTAACTTTTTGTTCTTCAACAACTGGTACTATAGATGCTTCCTCCTGTTATATAACAAAATATTAAAATTATCAGGGGAGTACAGATAAGGGGGATTTAGAGGATATATCCCCCCATTGACCTCTTTTTAACCAAGTTTTTTTTTCTAATTGTTAAAAATTGTACGTATCTTTACAGCAGCCTCTATATACATCTAACACATAAAATTTAGTTATTTTCTTAATAAAGACTTAAAGCAAACTTTTTTAATATGACTGAAGTAAGGTGTAAATAACTGTAATAATTACGCTACACCTGCATTTGTTATCTTAGTCTATCAAACTGATAATATAGAAAAATTATGTTATACAGAATTTAAATTGCTTTATTTTGGTTAAATTTAGAGCTTAATCACCTATTATATTTACAGATGAGAATAGTATCTGTTTGTATTTTTAAAAATGTTTATTTTAAAGAAAGAAATAAGTATTTTAAATTTTGTAATTTAAAAATGATTATTTCTCTCTTTAAAATCAACATATAAAAAAAATTCCAACACACAAATACAATGTTCTCATCTTTATATTATAATATTGTAATAGATTAGAACCGGATGATTTAGTATGGAGATCTAAACACCTATTTATAAACTATATATACTCAAAATATTTTTAATAAAAATGCGTTAAAATTATTAAATTTAGATGTGAAATTTTAAAAAAATTTAATTTACAAAACCTGAATCTACTTTACTTGGTTTATGTCAGTAAGATCTAACAAATAAGATATTAGGTATACAATTTGTGATCTGACCAATGTGTTAACTATTTTAAACACTTTTATTTAATAATTATTAAATGCTTTTACAATTATTTTATTTGCAATCTTATAAAAAGTTAATTACCTATTAACTCCAAAAAAGTGTAATAACAGTACTTATTGCTGATGATACATACATTATTTAAAATAGTGATAATCACTTAAGGGGGTTCGAGTTGGTCTTTTTCTAAAAATTATTATATAAGCAATTTATTGTACATGATAAAATTTTAAATTCAGAATTTAATGATGTTGGAGAGGTTATTGAAGCTAATAAAGCTAATAATAAATTAATAAATACACTCTTTGGGCTTATATCTATATCCGTCTAGGTTAAATATGAATTACAAGTGTGAAAATAATGAAAATAAGACCTATACTAAATTACTTTTTGAACAGAAAGTTACTTTTGCTGTGACAAAATTAAGAGACTTTCGCTCGTCCCAATTTTAATTCTGTAGAAAACATAAAATTCTTTAACATCTTTTCTAGGTTTTAATCGAGGCGTTTTTCGAAATTTGAATTTCGACTAGATATACACAAGTGAACAATTTTTAAAATATGGAAATTTTGTTTAATCATGCCGAAATTGAAAATTCATATTTCGAAAAACATCTCGATTAAAAACTAGAAAAGATATCAAAAAATATTATGCTTTTTATAAAATTAAAATCGAATCAGCCAAAGTTGTGCAATTTTATCACAGCAAAAGGTCTAAAAACAGTATTTTTTTGACCGACTTGAACCACCTTAAATTTAAATATTTAAACTAATTTGCATAGAAAGTATATTAAAAATACCAATTATCTTACTGTTGCAAAATATATTGATTATTTAATATTTTCAAAATGTATACAATTAGATCGTATAAACTAGGGACTAGAACCAAACCCAAAATAATCGATTCCTGAAAGAATCAAGAATCAGAACCGATATTTCATTGAACCTGAACTGGAACCAGAACTCTTCAAAATGTAAAATTAAAAATTTTAGTTCTTTTGGGTTTCCAACAGTTTTTTGAAAGTTTGTATTTACTTAAATGTTTTTTTTTT
The DNA here is from genome assembly GCA_025469235.1 of Pemphigus obesinymphae. Lineage (NCBI taxonomy): Eukaryota > Metazoa > Arthropoda > Insecta > Hemiptera > Aphididae > Pemphigus > Pemphigus obesinymphae. The sequence continues at coordinate 147,664 of JAIPRL010000044.1, read as the reverse complement.
ATATTATGAATTTATGATGATTTATTTCTGTCTGCATACCTGGATATTTTTAAGCTGTTTATACCATGAACATTACATAACTTACAGTTTGTTTTGTTGGACTTGGTGGTTGTTGATTACACAGTAAATCAAATGAAATTAAAGAACCCAGACTATGACCAGCTATTGAAACATGACCATTAAAATTAGGATTTCTTAATAGATACTGATTGTACATGCGATTCATTTCATTTCCAACAGCATTTATTATAGTCTAAAATAGAAGCATGTAAATAAAAAAAAAAAATTTTTTTTTTGAAAATAACTCACTTGGCAAAATGTGGGACTAGTATAAAACAAGACATCCAATATAGTGTCATTACTAAAGTTTCTCAGTCGTGGAATTGATGGCAAAGTAATTCTTTTAAGTTTGCAATCAATATCTTTACTATGTAGAGCTAAATGCCATGAAACTGGCAATACTTCAATTCGACCAATTTTTTCTGACTGGCATGATGTTTTGAAATGGGATTGTGTTAATTGAAGAGCTAAACTTCGAAAATCATCCACTAAAAGATTGAATAAAAGTATAGCATATTAAAATATATTTTATTAATATAATTATATAATTAGTATATGTACTACATTAATGTTTGTACTAGAATAGGGTAAGCCTATTTTGAAAATTAAAAAATGGGACAACAAAAAAAGATCAATTGTAATAATTGTCTGCCAACAATTTCATAAATCGCTTTGAAAATTGCAAATAAGCAAAAAAAAATGGTCATTCATAACCTTTTCCCAAAAAGCATTCCATTTAAAGTTTTTTAGTACAACGGGATGTATGGTCACCCTATTTTAGAGCCCGGCACTGCAAGGTTAAAAATACTGACTTGACCTGACCCCAGAATAATTTGAATTCAACCAGACACAAAAATTTGCCTTATTAAGTTTTTTAAGTTGTTAAGGTTGGTTAACATATTTTAAAGCGGCCCTTTCTTTGCATGTGAGTTTTACACGCTAAAAAGAACTATTTTTTGTTTATCTTAGCGTTGATTGAATTGTCTTATAAAGATTTTAGATTCTGAAAGGTGAGGGAGCTATTGGTTTTACAATGTTTATTTTTTTTTTTATAAATGATTTAAATTTGTTAACAACTCCACTTTTAATAGACTTTTTTACCGTTTTAATATTTTTTTCTTATTATTCCTAAAAATGTTTTATTAAATTAAAAACTACTAAATATTTGTTGACTAAAAATTAAAATATTGGATGTAAAAATTTAAAAAGTTAATTTGTTGATCAATTCAAATCAGATAATATAATAAATTACTATGATGGACAAAATATGGAAATTTTTCAGCACAATTTACAAGAAATTCATGAAATGTTGATAATCATTTGTCTCTGCATGTACATTATCGGGGGTGCATAATGCTGGTAACGTTATTATATATATTGCGGGTAATGTGGTTTATACACACTAATATTAATTTACAAATATGCACACACTCATTTTTGAACTATTTGAAAATTGCCTATATATGACCCCTTAAAATAACTCACAGAAAGCTGCTTAAATATAATTATAATATACAAAACTAGTGTTTTTTTTTTTATTTATTTATATATATTATTTGCTTTTAAACAATTTTTGCTAGGATTTTACTTATGAATATATTATTATTTTATAGAAATGTGAATTTTACATAATAAAATTATTTTAAACACTGTATACAACTGACCAAATAGTATTTATATACTAAAATATATCTAAATACTAAGAAATATCATATTCTGTGGCATTAACAATTTTCTCAATTAATTATTTTATTTAGCAGCTTCACCTAACTATATTTATATTTACATCAAACAGCATATTTATAAAATAACCCAAAAAATATAGTACCATAATTAGAATTTGATTTAATTCCACTCATTAATTTTACTCATAGTTTGACCGGATCCATCCTTTAAGAACACTAAACAAGAACCTATTCTAGCCTGACTTTGGGTCAAGCTTGTCTAACTAGTATAGGGCTCTAGTTTGTACATAGTATATGCTTTTTTTATAAGTTTTTTACATTTTAGTTCTTATTTTTCTATAACAATGCAGTTTAAATTTATTTTATTGTTTCTTTAAATGGATACCATACCAGCAATTGCTTGTTTGTGTCAGGCAATATAGCAAAATAACACTATATAGAATTTAAATTGTGGAGTTTTTATTGAATTTAAATGCATGTTACCAAATCTAAAGGAATGGTGGATCATCAAAGAAGTTACAGCTAATTAAAAAATGTCAACCAAATACAATTGAAGTTTGTCTATTGTGTTCGGTTTATAAAAAAAAAAGAAAAATATAAATAATACAGACATAAAAAACACATAATTAATATATAATAATATAATAATTTATAATTAAAATTCATTTTCTTCAGAATCTTTTTTTTTTTTTTTTAAACACTTCTTTGTCAGGCAATATTTTACAAAAAGTCTATAGATAACAATATTTGTGTTCTACCATCGTCCTTTATCAAAAATATTAAATAATAAAAAAGTTATTAATTTTTAAAAAACACTTTTTTTTTTTAGTTTTTTACAAATGGCATAACAGTTATACTTTTATACAGTGATATTGAAAAAACAATAAAAGTTGTACTGATACAGATATATTTTTAAATTACTTTTAAAATGTACTTAAATATTTTTAAATTATAAGATTTTTATTTTTCTTAAAATTTAATAAAAATTGCCTATATAAAACCCCTGAAAAATTGTATGTGTGCGCCCTCTTAAAAGGACGCCATGTAATTACAAGTGTTATGTTACCGTAAAAAACTGTTTTGTGAGAAAAAATTGTTCTCAGGCTATAGTTGTAAATTTAGCCAAATTTTGACACAATATTGTAGATAAAATTATCTGTGTTCTACTGACAACCTTTTCAACAAATATAAAATCTTGAAAAAGTTATACATTTTTTAACAAATATTGTGATTACACAACAATAAACTTTAGTGGTACTAAATTGAGATTGCAAACGTAACAAAATAATGTGTTCTAAACGCTATAAAATTGTTCTGTTATATTTAAAGAACGAAACAATATTTTTTTTTTTTCTATTACTTTCCAGAACAATATACACTCAAACGTTATAGTTACATTATGCTCTGATACAATATATGCTAAGAATGGTATATATTAATATATTCATTATGTTCGGGAACAAAATACTAATATTAGAGTCCTTGTTCTTGGTCAAGTAGGCCACTATAGTAATACTGTGATATAACTTTCGCGACCGTAATGTATTTAGTGACATTTGAATCAGACGTTTTCAAACATTTTCTAATAGGTCCAGAACAAAAAATCTTTTAGATTTTTCATTTTTTATCTCAAAATTGTTTTAGAGGGATTCCTGTTAGAAAGTGGTGGGATAGATAAAATTGTGGATATGTAAATTTGTTTTATGAAATAGGAGATGAAGAATCTGAAAGATTTTTTATCCTGGACCCACTAGAAAATGTTTGGGAACAACTGACTCGAATGTCACTAAATTGCGTTACAGTTACGAAAGTAACGTTATTAAGTCACAGTATCATTAGTGCACTACGCAACCAAGAACAATGACTCTGATATTAGTATTTCATTCTGGAATATTATGAATATTTAACGTTCTGGAACATAATGAATCCATAACGTTCTTAGCATACTCGTATATTATTCCAGAACATAATGAATCTAATACGTTCTGTGCATATAATGTTCTGGAACGTAATGAATCTAAACCGTTTTGAGCTTATATTCTTCAGCAACTTTATTTAAAATGGAATAATATTTTATTTGTTGATCTCTGGTACTAACCAAAATCTACTTTTAAAATATAAATAAATATTTTTGAATTATTAATTTTTATTTTCTTTAAAATTTCATAACAATCGCCATTAAATTGCCCCTTAAAAATTAAATGTTTGTCCTCTTAAGAATATTTCTCTTTTTAAATTTAATCTAAATACCACAATTTAAATTTTGCATATCATAATTTGCCTATATTGACCTTTAGATAGATGGATACCACAAATACCGGTATGATGGAATAAAATTAACATACCAACTTCATAAATTGGTCTCATTTTTAAATCACAGTATGAACCAATTCCATGAACAATAAATAATAAATGGTCCACTTTTGATGGTTCGTCACTAGGAATTACAAATTCTTCAAACCCTCGTTTAACTATGCATTGTTTTAATGAAGACTGTAATGTATTATTTTTAGATATAAAAAATTCTATATTTATAAATTGTTATAATTTATATTTTTTATCTTACTATATTTGTTGATTGATCCATTTGTTGATAAGTTTGAGTTTCATCACCACTATTTAGAAGCATTGTAGATACTCCACTTTGTATTATAGCAGTGGAACTATGTAAAACTACTTCTTCGTAATTTCCAACTGGAACTCTACGTCCCCACTCATTAGTTTCCCATGCTGCTTTATATTCTTCCTATATTTCACTATATTAATTTTATATTAATAAATTATAAAATTCACTATTACTTCTAAAAGAGTAGCTATTGATTCATCATAAGGAATAAAATTAGAACCACTACGATTACGGAGAAACCATGAACAACGCCGTACAATAGTTGGTTTATCAGACCAATAAACTGGTTTACGAATTCTTTGATTTAAATAAACATCAAATCGACTACCATCTGTTGGTATAACTGTTTCATTACACTGATCATCTAAAATAGGCATATGTAACAGAATACAATTTGAATATCAACATTTTTAAATTTTAATTTTTACTTGAAATAAAGGCCTGCTCAATTGCATCAGAGTCTTTTACACTAAATGGAATCCACATATTTTTATCACTATATTTGCAATAGAACCAATGCCATTTTATAGGTTCATATACATATAGTAATACATCCTATAAATAATTAAATTGCCAGTATTATTATTTTCCCAATTAATAGTTCATTATTATATATTTTACATCGGAATATGTTGTAGATAAACTTTCTATAGTATTCATAGTTTTAAATGATTTATTTACTGGTAGATTTGAAGTATCTATAAATTTTGAATTATTTTGGATATTTAAAACACTACTTGATGATGGTTCAATGTTATCTGCAATAATAGTTTATAATTATAATATGTCACTATTTACAATTAAAAACATGTATATTTAACAAAAACAGAAATATTTTGATTGATTACCATTAAGTATAATGTTTTGTTCATTAGTTATCTGTGTTTTTCTTGGTGGTAAAATATGAGAATTATACTCATCTAGATTAGAAAATCCATGATTAATATTTAAATGTTGTTTAAGATGTTCACCTGCAGTTATTAAACATTGAGGTTTAGATTCTTCTAAGTTTAATTCACTAATATTTTGTTGTAATAATGGAAAAGATTTCTGGGATTGATTGGTGATATTCTTATCTGAAACAAACAAAAAATGTTTTATTATTTTTACGAAGATAAAATACATATAGGAAACCTATCCTTCATAAATAAATATTTAAGACAGATAACAATTAATAGAAATATCTATAAGTACAAATGATGTCTAAAAATGTTCAATAGTAATTGATTCTTTACTTCATCACCATGTATTTATTAAGTGTATTTCTATTGTATTTTACTGTTTCGTATACTATTGCTAATAATGTTAATATATTGACAGATTGGAAAAGAGCCACTTTTCAATGTATGAACAACTTTTTTGAAAATACTAAATATTTTACTAAGTATGATACTAATTTCACTATATTTGGACTAGATGAAAAAGAAGGTATGCATGTTTATTTATATTATTAAGATGTAATTTTTAAAAAAAGTTCAAAATAATTTAATACTAAACTATTGCCTGTATTATAAAAAAATTATAATAAAATAAATAATTATAATTTATAATAAACCAATGATTTTAAAACAATTTTAAAAAGGTAGGTATTTAAAATTATGAACAAATGAAATAATTTACAAGAACATAAATTTATAATTAAATTACTTTTTAATACAGCTTACAAAAATAATTTATAGAATATTAGATTTATAATAAAATGTTATTTATCAGGGTAAAATTAACAAAATACAATTTAATAGGAAAATTAAATTGTATAAAAATTTAAAACCATACATGCGTTATTTTACTGAAATTCCCCATTTAACAAGAAGAATGTTTTTTCAGACTATAGTAGTAATTAAGAAACCAAATTTTTAAACAAAACTCTTATATTAAATTATCTGTATTCTACAATTGTTTTTTGTAAAAATACAAAATCTTAAAAAGTTATTCATTTTTTTTTAATTAGTTCTATTTCTACTACAGAAAAAAGAACTATGATAAAACATAGATAATTTTGTGTACTATATTATGTTTCTTAATGATGACTATGATGACTAAAGCCCAAGAAAATATTTTTTTTTTATTAACCGGTTTTGTTAACAAATATTGTGATCTACAATGGAAAGGAGTATTGACATTTTTAAATTACTTTTAAATGTATTTAAATATTTTGTTCGATTTTTTTTTTAATTTGTTGGAAATTGCATGTGTGGTGTCCTTTTAATGTATAAAATTATATTTGTTAATTAATTAAACAAAATAGTAGGTATATATTATATCATTACCTATAGTATATTAAAATATTTAATATTTATTTATTTATTTATAAAAAAGGAGCCAATATTATACTATTTTACATTTGAAAATAATGATAAACCTGGGGATAAACCAATACCTGCAAAATAGACCAAGTCTGCAATTTTCTAGAAAACTAGTAGATAATTCTAAAAATTATCTCTTTAAAATTAAATTAATTTTATAAATACCTACATCACAAATATTTAAATTACTTCAAAAAGGTTTCTAAAAACAAAAACCAATTAGCTATTCTACTTTTTTTAGGGAAACCATATATGATATAGGTAATTGTAATATATTAATATATGTAATATATGTAATAAAGTATTAAGGCAGTCTTGAGGAGCAAATTACTTTTTAAAAGTAATAAAATTACAATTAATTGTTACATTTTTGTTACCCAAATTTACTTTACTTTTAAAGTTAAAAAGTAATGTGTTACTATTAAAATTACTTTTAATTTTTTGTTGTCTTTTGTTTGGTAATTTATGAATCATGTATAGTATTTACAACATATGTACACATATTACTACCTAAATAACTATTTATTAACATAGGCTTGTGCAGGATTTTGTGTCAGATGCAACGAGTAGCATAGTCATATAGATATAGACAGAATTATAAATTTCAATTATTAAATCTTATATTTTTAAAAAGAACATCCTAAAAATGTTTTAAAAACAAATATAAAGTCAGTTTAAGGATTTATTTATAACATACTTTTTTTACTTAATTATTTATTGCATAAAGTAAATTACAAAAAAATTCTGGCATAATATAAAAATCAAAATGTAGAATAGAGAAATAAATTAAATAAATTGTTTTTTTATTATAACACTTTAAGTAAATAAAATTATTGATGTTTTGTATTTTAATTTAAAATGTAATTTTCAATACATTACAATTGTTAAAAAAAAATTTTTAAAGTAATGAAATTACTCATAATTAAATGTAACCAAATTACATAATTTTATTTAATATCAATATACAAATATATATAAGTAGTAGTTTTAAAAAAAAAAATTATAACACTAAATCCAAAATTGAACTTAAAAGAAAAAAAATTGAGTTCAAATGGAAAAATAATTTAATGATAGTCTAGAGCAGAGGTTCCCAACCTGTGGTATGCGAAGACATTTTTTCATATAATTTTCATATTATTATTATTAATATTAAATATTATTTGATTTATTTGATATTAACTGATTTGATAAATATCAACGGCATAGGGTTTGTAATTGTAGCAATTTAGATAATGATAGTGATGACAAATGGCTGTCAAGATTAGGGTACATGGCTGACATATTTAACAGTTTAATTTTTCTAAATATGAAACTGCAAAGATCAACATAAACATATTTTATGCTAGTGATAAAATTAATGCATTCATGAGCAAGTTGGATTTATTTATTTCGTCAGTATTCGAGAGAGTCTTTAAGCATTCTAGACAATAACCAAATTCAAAAATACAGACATTTCAAACACCTACAATTGCTAAAATTCAACATTTTAAAATATTTTTCTGAGAATAATTCGGAAATGAAATGGACCATAAACCTGCTTGAAGAGGATTATATTATGAACATTCCAGTAGCTATTTTAGCAAAAGAATCATTCATTGACCTCACAAGTGACTCTGCTCTAAAGAGTGCTTTCAAAACCAAGAACACATCAAATTTTTGGCTGGAAGTGAAAAAAGAAAAAAAAAGTTTTTAGGGCAAGTGGTATGTGAAAAATTTCAAAATGTGCATGTGGTACGACCGCTGATCTTGACTGTAATTCTCAGCCAGCAAATTTTGGAAAAGTTAACAATAGTTTAAATATTTTAATAAAATGCACCATTTTCTAAACAAATTTAGGTACAAAATTTGTTTTTCCTCATTTTCCTGAAATTCATTATTCAAATTATTTAATGAAGAAAATATAACTAAAAATGTAATATTATAAAACTTATGAAAGTGTTTATAATTCTTATTACTTAATAATAACCCTTTGTCAGTATGCCACAAAATGTATTAAATATTTATTTACTAAATTTAGAAATACATTTTTTTATTAAACTATATACAGATATCAAATGTAATGTATAATATTTAATTTTAAGCGAAGCAAGGAATTTATATGTTTTAAAATGGTGTTTTTATGTCTGTTAGCATTTTTTTGGATAAAAGGAGTCGAGTAAGAGATTGGAGTAAAGATCATTTTTGATAATACATGGGTTCTAGTTAGTGCTTTCACTTACTAAAGATGATTTCTTTATATTTCTAACAATTTCTTAAGCGTATATTAAAACTACCTCTTATAACAGAAATATTTTATAAATGTAGAGGAAGTAACAAAATAACAAATACAATTTTCAAAGTTACCCATCTGTTTATGTTTTATATTATATTATTATACCAAATATTCACTTAATATCGTTCTTTGAATACAATGATACATTTTTGCTCTCAAATTTATAATACTAATACATTATCCTGTCCGAGACCAAATCTGTATCTATAGCAAGATCACAGAGTGGGCTTTCGGAATTTGTTTTATTTTATTTTTTGCTAATATTTACTTAATTTTCAATAGTTATATATTACAATAATATCTATATAAAAATAAAAACCCAATTTCTACAAAATAATTTGTTTTTATTTTAACAATAATACATATTTCGAAAAACAATGTTCAGTGTTAAACCACCACTGAGTAGGTATCATCATCAATTGTATTACACATATCAATTTATGAAGGAATTTTGTACCATATTCATATATTTGATTAAGTATCTTATGAAATGTTTATAATTTTAATTTGTTTTGAAAATTAGTTTATTTATTCTAAAAAAATAAAATAAAAATGTTGTCACTAAATAAATATAGTATTTTACATGACTTTCTGAGTAGGTAGGTACATAATTAAAATACCATTATTTTCTTTAATCTCCACTGTGTATAAATACTGTCTGTTTATTTATTATGACATAACACAATTTCCTGTTTAAATGAGTATATTGTACAATAGTTTTACTTATGAAACATTAGTTAACATTATAGATAATTTTACTAAATGACTAATTTCCTGTTTACAGATAGTGTGGTTCATAATATAGTTTTAAGAAATGTTAATGAATTGAAGTCTCAATACCATCAAACTTATTATCTACCACAAAATCAAAGTCAGTTGTATTATTCTAAATTAATACATATTCTGACTCCTTCAAATAAGCATTTTATATTATTTGGTGAAAAATCAACATTTAACAATTTGAGTTTTTTTCAACAAAATAACAAAAATGTAATATCAATAATAAGATATAATTTTTATATTATTCCAATAATAATTTTTTTCAGGTTGAAATTGTATGGTGTAAAAATGGTCAATGTGAAAATTGTGAAGAACAATTACCTACAGCATTGGCGATTGTGAATCAAGTTTCAGAAACTAAAAATGTTGATTCTGATATTAAAAATCAACCAGAAAGTAATCTTGAAAGAAAAATTATTTTTTTTAACAGAGAAAGTACAATCATTTAATACTTTGAGCATAAAAATTAGATTAGATAATACGTAAATATATTAGTCATTATTAAGTCATTACTTATTAGTTAATTATAGATAGACACATACTATATTTTCTCTGATAAAAAAAAAAACACAAATATTGACCTTTAAAATGTGATAACGTTAAAATAACGTTTACACAACATATATGAGTTACCTCAAAAAATATATAATCACTGTTGTGTAAAATTTAATGAATCATTATATTATAGTTTATTTCAATTATAATAAAAACATACAAAAGTAAAGGATTTAGTTAAATGTATATTTAAAAAAAATGTAGGTAAATTTTATGTATTTGCTAATAAATTAAAAGGTCATGATTAAACAAATCAAAATAATATTAATAACAAAAATCATTTTACTATCCTTTATATTTATTTTTATAAATTCAAAAAAGTTTTTATCCTAAAAAATATTTTCCAAACTGTTATAATACATTTAGATTGTAAATACTATGAATTTAAGTTTGAGGAGGGGAAGTATATTCAAATTAACTAATAAAAACTTACATACTTAATCAGGAGTACGAAGTGGCAAACATTAACTAGTAGACTGAGACAATACATAAATAAAATTTATCTTAAATAACATGTACCTATATTTGTTATGATTATATTTTTATCATAATATATTATGTATAATATATTACGAAAATACAATGATTGATGATGTATGAGATAATAACCTTGACCAACAGGTGCGTACAAAATTGCCCTAAAATGACGTTACCAATGAATGGGTATAAACATTACAAATAAATAAGACAACTCTTTCAATAATTATTGTGCTATCTAAGTTGATGTAATCATTTAGAAATTACATATTCAAACTTGAATTGCGAAAATTGTTTAGTACCTAGTTGTTATATATTTAAATCAATTTAAATAGGTACCTAAATATTATTAAGAAAAAAATATAGATAAGTATTATTTTGAACAACGATAACAAATAATAGTTTATATATTAATTTAATAAAATTATTTACCATACTATCAACATCTATTTTTTTATTTTTATTATAAAAATGATTACCTAATATTTATATTATCAGCCTACTAATTGTTTTAGTATTATTAGTAGTTATTACAAAACTATTTTGTTGTTAAAATAATCATTAACATAATAATTTTCATTAGCTAGTTTTATTTATTTAAAAAAGCTAAATATTTTGTACCTCATTTTTAAACTCAAATCTATAAATTGTAAACACAATTCAATTTTATCATAAGATAAATTACACATAAGGTACTCCATTTGTAATTTGGTTGTAATCTTTTTTGTTTATGCACGGGACAAAATTATTCAAGCCATATTTAGAATTTAATTTTTAAATTATATTATGTCATAGATACATTTTTCCTTTACATATTGTAAAATATTAATAATTCAATTATAATTAATACTGTTTGAATAAGTTCACCCTATGCAAAATTATTTTTATTGTATGAAAAAATCACCAAGTATTTGATCATATATTATTATACCGCATTGGACAAAAATAATACTTGTAAATTATATTAAATAGATATTTTAACGTTTTTTAATTTTTTAATTTTCACTCTCCTAAAAGTTTAATCAAAATTGCATATATATACCTATCCCTTAAAAATGGAGTGTGTGGCATCCCCTAAACTACTGTACTTATTATAAAATGTAAATTAACATTTGTAATATTAAAATAAGCTTGTGTAAATTACTAAAATATATTAAGAATTATACATGCGTGAATAATTAAAATAAATTATATATTATATAATCTTGAATATTTTTAAACAAGAATGAATTATATTTTATAGATGAAGCTTCTGATAAATTATGGACAGATGAAACAATAAATGGAGCTAAAAGTTATACATTGGGACTATCTCCCTATTCTGTTCTAACAGGTGTTTCAGGAGAGATAGTTAAGTTGTATTTTAGGGTAATAAATAAACATTGGATACCTTTGGAGTACAAGTTTCATTGCTATGATCAAATGGGTCTTATAAGATCAGTGTTACCTACAAGGTTGGTATTTTTGAAAATTTTTAGTTGTTTAAGAAATTGAGTAGGTACTGATTTAATAATATTGTTACTTTTATTCTGTACTTGTAGGTCACCTAAAAACCATTACTTGACCATTTTGTCTTTGAAAATTTGTTGTTTACCATTTATTTGGATTTACAATAGTCTTTAACAAAGACGTAAATATAGTACAAAAATTTATATGGCTCAAGCCCAATAGGTCTTAAAGTAAAAATGAGATTAGCAGATTCTCCACCCTCTGCTCTTCTTGTTATAAAAAATGTTATTGATACCAATATATAACTACAAAATTATAAATCGAATAAAAATTATAGGTATATATTTTTACAATAAAATCTAAATTTTTAATAATAATTATAATTCTTGCTCTTGTCATTCATATTTTAAATATCAATTTATACCTGCATAAATAACAGTAAATATTTCAAAATAACTTTGCAGAACTTAAATTATAACGTATAGAATAGTTTTAAAATGTAAATACCAATTATCAAGATGAACATTTTTTATTATGCTTCATAGTATTTTCTGATAAGGAATATTTAAAGCTAATTAAAAAATAAGAACCTTAAACGTTGTGACTTCTTCATAGTGTTTGGAAAGAATAGCATTCATGCGTTTATGTTAATTTTTTGCGAACAACACGCGAACACTACTCGTTTCTGCCAAATAGAACGTGAACGACATTCATATTTTTAAGGAAATTCAAATTAAATTAAAATATACTTTTATTTTACTATAAACCCTATTTTATTTAAACATAATTATAGAAATACAATACTCAAAAGTCCAATTCTGTGGACCTCCATAGAATAAAAACGATAATTTCTATGAATCGGCCAATTTTTGGTAAATACTTAATATTTAAAAAATATATATATATATATATATTGTTAATAATTAATTATTTGAAATAAACGACCAGATGAATGTATTAATTTTTTTAAAGAACGTGAATATGAATTTGTTCTTTTTAAATATATTTGAATGTGAAAGTGAACGAGTTTATTTTTTAATGGATTGAACGCAAATGTTTTGTCTATGCAATATAAAATCTTAAATAATAATGTAAAATATAGTTTTTTAGAAGAATACCTATTTAAAGCAAGGCTAATACTGCATTTATTGGTCTGACAGGGTTTTGATGCTAAACCTCTTTCAAAGTTACTGATTTATCATTTACTTTTTAAATATACCACATATTGATATTCCAGACATTTTTAAATTATACTTGTCATATGCTTAATTTTTGAGGCACTATATTATTTAATTCTAATTAATTTATAGAAATATTAAAATTAAACAATTAGAATAAGTTTAAATATTTTTTAAATATAATTTACAACTAACATTTAATTTGTTAGCATATCATGGCAGCCATACCATGGCAAATTGTTTATATTTTTTGTCAAACTACTTTATGCTTTCTATAAATAATTCAAATTGATCAAAAATTAAAAAATATAGTATAAGTATATATATTATTATTTAATTTTTTTTTTCAATATGTATATTTGAACACCTAAAATCTGTGATATTTTCAAATTAAAAAAGTCCACGACATATTAGTTATTTTTATATTTTATATTTTATTTAAATTTTTAATCTACAATTACTATGAAAAAAGCTCCCTAATAGCACTGGGAATCACTTAGATGTCCTATATGTAGTACTTATCTATTAAATAATAAAACTACCATGTGTCTCTACGCATTTATCTAATGTTCAATTTATTTCAGACACCTATAGGATTAAGATTTCCACTACTAATAAGTAGAAATTCTCGATGGAAATCAAGTATGGGACAGAAATAAGATAGTCTTCAGGACACTGTTGGTGTTATTAGATCTGTAGGACTTAGAAAGCATTAACAATGTTCATTGAACATGTATTAATGCTGGTAAAATAAGACACATTCTCTTAATTTTAAATTTCAGTCGTTACACCCACACCCATGTTTGTCTCCATCTTTCTAACAAGTTATATATATACAAAATTATACTATATCTAGAATTTTAATTGTGATGTTTAGGTTAAATTTAGAGGTAAACACATAATATTAAAGTTTTTAAGGCATTTTATAATTTTTTTTTTTTTTATATTGTCTAATAAAAAAGTATACAAGCTGTTGAAAATATTTCTCTTTAAATCTGGTAATAGTTATAATAAATAGTAATCTGGTAATTACTAAATTTAATTTTACCTAAATTCCATAATTAAAATTTCAAGTACCTGGGTACAATCTTTTTGCCTATAATATAATTTGTTGGAAAGATGGAGACAACAAATACAAATGTAACATCTTTTTAAGTTATCTTCACTAATAAAACTTGTGTTCAATAATAAATTATGATTTTTAGACAAATTATGGTTTATTATATTAAGTATGATTATATTTCAGTATAATACTACTTCCAAATGGTACACCATATGATGTAATGGTAGTTTTGGAAGTAATTGGACCAGAAGGATCAACTGATCAAATTACATTTTCTGTTGTTCAACCAGAATTTGAGTCTATTAAAATTAATTTTTATATAGGAAAACTAGTAAGAACTAACATAATATATATGCATACTTATTTGTTTATTATTTTTACATATTATTTTCAGACTGGTGATACAACACAACCTACAATAAATTATATATTTAATGGAGATTGTCGATTTGCAAATACTCCACATACTTGTGCATCTGAAAAATGGAGTATTGAAGCTACTGTTCAAGATGAAAATTCAGGTGAAGCATATCTGTCCATTGTTTCCTACTAAGAAAGTGAAAAATACTTTTTATTTTATTTAATACTAGATCTTTTTAAAAAATATTGAACCTAATCTTTTTTTTTTGAAAACTATGGAAGACCTATAAAATTTGGCTATATTTATTCTTTGAACAACATAATAATGTATAATTATTCTTGTTAATTTTAAACAAATTTAATTTGTGACTGTAGGCCGACGTATTAATTTGTATACCTATCAACATCACATTTTAATTTTTTCGCTATAGGCAGCAGTACTTTTCATAAAGGGTAAAAGATATTTCAAGAAGATGTTGAGTTTTGCCCATATTAAAAAGTGATTAATCAATTTAAAAATGAACAAATGTTCAAATCAAATGTTGAAAGCAAACTTTGCAGTGGAACACCATCAATGAGTTGTAACAAACAGATCAAAATTATTATATGATCAGAGCAAACCATAGTATGAGAAATTTCCAATGATTTAGAAATCAATATTGATTCAGTACACATCCGTTTTAACAGATAATTTGGGGATACACACTATAAAGAGTGGCTGCAAAATTTGGGCCTAAGTTAAAATGGATATTTGACTATTTTTCAATGATTAAACCATTCCTTAATACAGATGACACTCATAGTCTACCTACTGGCTTTAAATAACTTTTACATTTTGCAAATGTTTTCAGCTTGAGAATTGTGCTATGCAAAATTTAATGCAATACTGCTACTTAATGCATTCTGTCATAGTCAAAAAATTTTAATTCAACATGTTTAAAAATGGACAAGAATAATTACACACTATTGTGTTGTCCCAAAAATAAAAACAGCCAAATCTTAACAGTGAATAGTTTTGGGAAAAAAATATAAGGTTCAATACTTTTTAATAGATTTTGTATATTACTTGTAATTTGTATTAGGTACTTCCTAAAAATGTAGGGAATTATATTTAATATACACAAAAGTAAGAAGAACACTAATAGTAAACACTACCTATTGTTTTGAAATTTAACATATAAACAAGTGTTTTGAAAATATTGATTACAAGTTACAGTAAAACTGTAAGTAGGTACCTAATTTAGATTAATTTCTCGCTATTTTAATACTCAACATCCAGTCAATTAATATAATACAGTTAAATTACTAAGTTAAAAAAAAATCAAAAATAACATACAGAGAAAGAAAATGTATGCTCCAACCCACTTCAGTATTTATTAACTTAAATCATAAGTTAATTACATATATATGTATGCCAATACATTTTATTTGAATTTTAAAATTGTAGGTTTATGTTTTAGGACTAGCAATGATATCATCAATACCTAACAATTTACGATTTCGTAATGAATTCAGTGTTGGAACCAGAGAACCAGTAATTGTATATTATACAGCAACATGTTGTTTTCCAAAATTTGAAATAATTGCTACAGATTTACGAGGAAACACATATAAAAAGACAATAGATGCTGAAAAACGTAAGTATCATTAAATCAAGTTGAAACCCAATATTACTATTTAGTATTTACTAGGTAGGTATTTATTCAAACTAGTGTCTGAAAAAGACATCATAAAAACCCATTAAAAACATTACAAAAATTATTTTAAAATATAATGTGACCTATATTATTTATTGTTATAGACAAAAAGTTCATAATATATATTTTTTCATATACTGTTTTCTTAGGACTCCTCATACTTTTTTTATAAGTTTTATGCCGGCTGTCGACTTGACACAACCTCAATTAGTATACTTCTATGACAGGCATGAGGTAATCATGGAGGTATTCTAACCCCCTCCACAAGGCATTAACTATTTATAATCTTAACATAAAAAATAAAAAAATTCTAAATTTCACAAATGCTAGTATTATTATTTGAGTCTTTATAATACCAAGGGGCTTCCTAATTCAATTTTTGACTTTTTAAAATAAAAACCATTTTATACACCTTAATTTGATACAAATTACTAGTATAAAATTGTATTATGGTAGGTATATAACTCACGAATCTAGGAAAAAAAGTCCCAACTGTAGGAAATAACAGTCATTAATTGTAATTATTAGTCTAATTTAGATGTAATATTAATTTTTAGTCTATAATGACTAACATTTTAACACTCAGAATATTTTTTTACTTTAAACATTAAATACTTATGATTTGACACTGTTATTTTATAGTGTATAGGTAGGTACGTGTACTGCTTAAATAAAAACTAATTAATTTGATAACCCAAATCAAGTGTTTAAAGTACGTGTACTAGATATAGACATTATAACTACAAATTGGATGTTATTTTAATATTTATTTAATTGTTTTAATTATCTTGAAATTTATTGTACCTACCAAATTATTTTAGATTCCGAGTGTAGTAAGGAATGTATTGATTTTACAATGATGTTTTTTATTTATTAGAAATTTATGTCAATAAAATTAACTTGAAAACCATTTATGTATATTATCTATACCTAAACTAATTAGGTATATTATAATATAATTTGCATACCTACATCTAAACAATTTATAAATTCCATACTTTTCCTTTTATTGTTTCAGAATACCTGAATACTGCAGAAATCACAATAATAGTTCTTTCAGCAATAATTTTAATAATTCTAATTGTATTATTAGTTTGGGCTATTATAAGATGTCAACGAAGAAGAAGGAGTCGTAATTTTTTGTCAAACTAAAATATAAATAATTTAAACTTTTAAGTAGGTACTTGAAATATTTACCTGTAGTATTATTTTGTGATTTTGGATTTTCATCATCAAAATTTCTGGATGAAATTCCATCTTTATTTTCATTCCCATCAGACATTTTTAATTTGTTATATGTATTATATATTATATTATTCGTATAAATATAAATATAAATATATTTATTTAATGTAAAATATATAAAAATTAAAATTTGAACTTTGATGCTTACCTACTAAAATAAAAAAAATACGTTTGGTTCGATTATCATACTACGGAATGATTCAATATTTCAATGTTTTTAAACGATGAACGAGTTAAATACCAAAAAAATAATTTATATTTCGTATTTAGATAGGTACCTATAATTATTATTGTAATTTATAGGTATAAGCCTAATCAGTAATCAGTGACTAATAAAACATTCATGATAATTGAAAAAATGTTATCTAATTGATAACGGTGTTGATTTTTATAAATAAATAAATAAAATAAAACGTATCGTATACACGAATTAAGATATATATATATCTTAATTCGTGATCGTATAGTATCGTATCGGAAAAAATATTGTGAAAAAAAATTCGGTTATATTAATTGATAGTCTATTTGCGTCCCGGAAATTGGGACGCATTTCGGTCATGGTAAGAGCAAATAATATATGAACCTAATATGGGTATCACCATCGATTATATAATCAATGGTATCACGAATTAAGATATATATATATCTTAATTCGTGATAGGTACCTATATACGTACCTTTATATTATTTAAAAAAAATGCGTTTATAGTAATAATAAATCTACGAAGGATGACCATTTTTCACCAATAAATCATTCGAAAAGGAAAATAAAACGGCTACAAATTTTTACAACTAAAACTCAATAAAACAATATTTTATATAACGTAATTTTAAAATAACGAAACAAGTTAATATACATTTTAAAGGTACCTAGACATTGATTAATTATCGCTTTGAAATTATGAACAATGAATAAGAACTCAAATGTGATTAAAAAAAAAATAGAAAATCTAACTTATTATTATACAATTAATTTTCTACTAAATTGTAATGTTATGTTACCTATATTATATGTATAGATACATAATATGCATATTAAATGTGTATCAAATAAATCGTAAAACGAAAATATATAGTCGGATAGCTGATCATTTCAGATCAAGGAATAGGTACGAACGCAAGTAGGTCATACATTTTAATTAATATATTTTTTTGGGGCGCAAGTAGTACTTATGTACCGTAGGTAACAGATTTGGGTATTTGATTTTGCGCAGGCACAAGGGACGCAAGTAGTGTGCACCGAAAAATTCATAAGAAAAAATAATCAAAAGAAATAATATTATTCTCAGTGGTCGAAGTTGGAGTTACAAGAAGTGTCAATAACTTAATTTTATTGAAATTTTTATCCCTCACTTTTAAATAGGTAGGTACCTACCTATATATTTTGTTCAAAAATGCATTCTCCTAAAAAATGAATAACCAACCTATTATAGGTACCCATGACAAAATATTTTGTTATGCCTATACCTATAGGTACCAATTTAATTTTAAAATTTTAAAACTATATTATATAATATTATTAGTATTAATAATTACATACCTATCCAGGGCCGGATCACTTAGGTATATTGGTCCCGGTCGCCATTATTGTGGAGCTCAAAATGTAAAAATATTTTTGTTATAAATTTGAACCTGCAGATATTGTAATACCTATAGACATATAGTCTTGGACGTCCGAGGGGGGGGGGGGTATCTCACCCTCACTCAAGAAAAAAGTCGGAAAATAGTATGGACTTATGGGCCTTTTTTTTTTTTTTTGCTTATTCGCGTTTTGAATGAAGCATTTTTGAATTTTTGTCGAAAAATTAAGTACCTATTTTTCGGAATTTTAAGTCGGCAAATTATAAGTTATTAAATTATTAGGATTTTAGTCGAAAAAATGGGAATAGTTGATTACCTACATTTTTTTTCGATCATTTTTCTACGAGACGGCCCTGCTTACAAGGGTGTAGCGAAGTAATTTTTTTTGGGGGAGGAGAACAGTGTCTCGAACTTTTTAACCTTTTGTTTAACAATTTGGCCGACTGCAATAAGCTCATTTTCCTAAAATACTTCTTTAAAACTGTAAATAAGCAATAAAAAGGTCACACTTAACAATTATTGGTCGACTGTAGCAGCAAAGCTCAAAATACTTCTTACACACGAATAGCCGACTGACAATATACGATTTGGCCGACTGAAGGAACTTTGTGGGGGCAAATTGCCCCCCCTCCCTCGCTAGTTACGCCTCTGCCTGTGTATAGTAGGTATAAATGATGTTATCAGAAACAATAATATCTGAATATATAATACCACATAATACCATTTATATACATACCTACTTATAACCTGTAGGTACAGATAGTACCTATATATATAGTTGATGCCACGAAAAATGAGTAGGTACCTATAACTACTGACTGTTCAATACCAATCGGCAGTTTATGGTCACTACGGATATGAACAATATATGGGTTATGCATAGTGCTCATTTTTCGTGCCCACAACTAAAATGAGTGTATTCCTTGAATTGAGGGGGCAAAATACCTTATATATTAAAAAAGATAAATAATTGCATTAAATAAAAACGAGAACTTGAATTAAGACCGAGCATAGTGTTTATTCCATAAGTTTATTTAAACAACTAACATTTGTGATCAAAAAACGTTAAATTCCAAAATTTTGAAATGTAAATAATCCAAGAATAGTAAGTTCGATAAATTTTTGAATTACCTATACCTACCTACCTATTCAACAGAAATACTTTATGTGTGAAGTACTATCTTCTAGAAAGCGAAAGCCAAATATTCCGCCGCAGGCGAAATATTTTTTAAATTAATTAATATTAACAGTAAGTACCTACATAATATTTCTTAAAAAAACTTCAGACACCGACTATTCCGGATCCTAATAAAATACATAATACGAGGTTTACGAATTATACTCAAAAGTAATTCTACTTTTATGGTGTTTCACTCAAAAAAAAGTTACCTTGGGCCTCAAATTTTACAACATGTAAGTATAGGCATGACATATTTTGTCATGGGTATAGATATAGGTATAGGTACCTATTTTCTTTTTATAGCAGCATAAAATACAATATCAATTTAGATGTACCTAAATTAAGAATTTTCGAATTCGAATTATATTTTATAAGAAAAACCGAAAAATTATAATATAATTCAAAAAATTATTATTGTGAATAGGTATCTAATTTAAATAAATGTCAAAATTATTTATTTTACAATATTACTGTAATAAGCCATAAGCTCCAATGACGGCTGATGACTGAGTTTTAACTATTTTGAGAAACAATATGGGTACCTACCTATAATACACTTTTACTTTTTTATTTATAATATACGATTTTACATGCGACGCGATTTTCGCATACAAATTAAACAACTATGTTTATGTCATGGATCTTCATTAGAAAATTTTAAATACCTCGGATGGTTTAATTAAAATATGAACTAGTTTAAAAGAATGTACCTAATTAGTATACCTACCTACAGAAACTAGTTTATTTTTCTAAAATATTGTGTGGTAAAAATTATTATTATAGGTACCTACCTACCTAATCATTTTATCAACTTTTTAATCAAAATTAACTACTAAAATTAAATTGAAGTTCATTGAAAATATGAACTAAATTCAAAAAAGTTGACTCAAACAAAACACCCATTTTTGTTTTATTTTATTCATACAATTTAAACTTTGTTTGTTTGAATAAGTTCATTCCAAGATCTGAAATTTTGCACGAGAACATATTTGAACACGAACAAAATACTCAGGTGTCAACATTACTTCAAATGTGAATATATTACTCTGTTCATGATTGTTTTTAGTGTACACAGAGATTTTCAATGGAAGGGGGGGTTGTATTTTTTTTACGCAATGTAGACACTCGGGAGCTCGTGTAGACAAAGATACTTATATAAAACAATTTTATATGTCTATGCGCGTAGATAATGCATACACGGTTGCATGGTTGAAATTTTGGCCGACTCCAAATAGTTGGGAGAGAAGGCGAAGGAGAAAAAGAAGGATACATGGTTGAAATATTTCAACCATGCACGGATGTAAACATTTCCAACCCGGTTGTTTAGTACGCATGCTCTTGGTCTAGTAATTTTACATTTTGATATTTGATTTGATTTTTTTGTGCACGTATCTATAATCTATAAAAAATTTTGGGTAGATTACCTACATTGCACCTTATATTTTTATAATTATTGTTGAAAATGAATAAACGAATAAAATATGTTAATAAATAAAATAAAACCGAAGTAGGTACCTACCTACAACTTTTTAAAATAATATTAATTGATAGAATACAATATTACCATTGCTTAAATATTAAAGAATTCTTTACAATCCTGATGCGCACTAAACGACCGGGTAGGAAATGTTTATACGGTTGGTCCGTGTACGCATCTATACGGTAGCCTGTGTATCTAGACACGGCTTTTTTTTTTTACTAATGTTATTATCATTAACAAAATCATAATTTTCTGAATAATAAATTGCTTTGAAGAAAAATGTCAGGTCGATTCTAATTTTACCAATTTTAAAAAAAGCTTTCGATACGGTTGATCACAATCTTCTTTTAAATGAGTTAGAACGACTCGGTATAGGCAATCCGATTTTTTCCTGGTTAAGATCCTATCTTACCTCTAGAATGCAATTCGTTACTATATACGGTGTTCCCTCCAAACTGTCAATTATTCCTTCTGGTGTGCCACAAGGGGGGCACCTTAGCCCGTTTCTTTTCATTCTCTATTTAAACTCTTTAAACAGTTATTTTGCTGTTGCTAAAGTCCTTTTATTTGCCGATGTTATAAAGATTTATATGAAAATAAGTTTCCTGTCAGACTGTCTTCTTCTTCAATCTGAACTTGATATAATATGTTGTGACTGGGTATAAAAAGTAGTAAAAAGGAGACGTTCGCCTATAAACCATTTATACTACTTCGAAGGCACATTACTTGAACGTGTATCTATCATCAGAGACCTCGGTTTCCATCTCACAACCATCCTTTCCTTTAGCTACCATTAAACATTATTATTGGTAAAGCTTTAAAAGTTTTGGGATTTATTCAACGGAACACTAGCTATTTCTCTTCCTGTACCTATCTACGTGTTCTATTTTTTTCTTTAGTCCGTTTCATCTTAGAATATGGCATGATTATTTGGCATCTGTACTTAGCATGCGATCAATTACATATTTAGAATACAGAACCGATTTCTTTCATTTGCTGCATTTATAATGAAAATTGATCACTCTCTACATGATCATTCCCTCATTCGCTCTATTCTTAACATACCTACTCTAGCTTCCCCCGTTGTGAAGTTGCTAATATCTTTCTTTCATTTCCATTCTCCTTGATGCTCCTGACTTACTCTTCCATATATCTTAGTGTTCCATCCCACTCCATAAGGCCTCATTCTCCCATTTTTTGTCTCATCTTACAATACTTCTTATGGCCATAACCACCTTCTCCATAGAATGCTCAGTCTCCTCAACAATTCATAATCAACTTTTATTTTTAACTTTCTATTATTAATTTATATTCTATCTTTAGTCTTATATATGTTTTTAAGTTATTTGTATTTGTTTTTTCTTACTTATTGTACTTTGAACTATTGCCTTGTCTAGGCGTTAAATACAAAATAAATATAAATAAATATTTACTATTAGTTGTTTTTTTTACGTATAATATATATAATTCAAACTTACTTCTCCTTATTCAGGTCAAATTTAAAAAAATTCTTTCTTAGCGGGTGTTTATTGTCATTTATAAGGATTATCTTCTAAAAATTTCCGCTTACTATGATTAGTAATTGGGCTGGACGTTGAATAAAGTTGAAACCCACTTCCTCACTTAATGGTTGAATTTTGAATACTTTTTTAAATATATTATTATTACCAAAATAATATTCATTATTAGTTGTTTTATTTTTATATAAAATTGAAACTCACTTTCCCCTTTCCCTCTTAAAAAGTTGAATTTCAAAAATGACTTATTTAAAACACGCTTGGGAGTTAAAACAGTATTGGTGCAAAATTTGGTTTTTATATCTTAAACGGTATAGATTTGCATTTAGGACAAAAGATATTTATCTATTTCGTTTATACACGAGTTTAGATGACTTGTTAACAATTTAAGGTTGTATTAATGCATATTAGGCATCATATTTTGAACATTTAAAAACCTAAATATCAACTCTCTAGTAATAAATAAATTAATGTACTAATTATTATTTTGAATTTATTCAGCAAATTAATTTATCAATCTTAACAGGCTGAAATTTTGACGAAATATGAAAATTATAATTGTGTAATTGTATTTCGTATTATCAAAGCAATTATATAATATATTAATTAAATAATTGCCAATTGGTAATGATTACTATTAACAAGTAAAATGTATATACTGTTGCATATAATAATAATCTGCAAGTATTGTAAGTTTATAACATGTTCTTTTAACCATAATAGAAAGTAATTTGTATCTTCATTTAACTCACAGTTAATACAACATTACAAACATTTTATTTATAATAGCTGCAACCAAACAATAATGTAAATACAACAAAATCACAGTAAAATCTGTTATTTAATTTTTTAAGTACAATACAAAATTGGTTGTATAAAATTATATCTATATATTTAAAAATGTACAATAAATATTTAATATTTATTACAATTTATCAATCCAATTAACATCATTTATTATTTTACAGCAATTAATTTCAATATAAGTTTCACATAAAATTAGTATTAATTGTTTTTTAATACGATTTTGCGTAAATAAGCGTTTTAAATAAAAAATTTAACTAGATTTAACAATAAATTAGTTTTATAAACAAGTAATAATAATAATAATAATAATAATGATGATAATAATAATAATAATAATAATAATAATAATAATAATAAATTAACTATATACTTCCAAGGTTATAAATAGTTTTGTAAAAATGATAAAAATGTAGCATCATAATGTTTTGTAGCATCCAAGCTTCTTAAACTGTGTCGTTCATTTGGATAGATCTAGAAGTAGGTATAGACATTAAAGAAAATTGTATAAACATAATTAATAAGAAGTATTAAAAGTTATAAGTCATACAATAACACTTATTGTAGCAGACACATATACAGGGGGGTTTAGAGGTTAAATGATTAGTATGAACTATCACAACTTGTATCAATACGAGGTGTGATCAAAAAGTAACAAGAATTTTGAAATTGCACATGCTGTGTTTTGTTTATTTATTTGTGTATTGATTGCATAGTCAGTAATGTACGTGTTAATTATCAGGCAGCTGCAATATGTATGGTTTATATTTGCCGAGCGAATGAGCAAGACGTACATTAGTGTGTTTGCCCATTTTTTTTCTGTCGGATCAGAGAGTTTATTATGTTAAAAACGGAATTCAGAGCAGTAAAGCATTCAAAATGTTAAAGATGGTCTTTGGCAATAATACTACATCACAACTATGAGTTTATGAATGGTACGAACGCTTTCAGAAAAGTCGAGACGACATTAAAGATAACACAAGGTCTGGGCGTCCTAACACGTTTATTAATTATGAAAAAATTAAACAGATTGTGCTTGCTAATAGAAGAATTACCATTAGAGAGGTTGCGGGAGAAATAGAAATTTCATAAGACTCATGCAAAGTGATTTTTATGAATGTTTTGGACATGAGACAAGTGGCAACAAAATTTGTTCACAAAACTACTGAATTTTACTGCATACCCCTTTGCTTTTCCAACAGTTTGTGGCGAAACATAACATCACTGTAATGCCACAACCACCATATTCTCCAGACATGGCAATTTTGCTTTAGACATGTGACTTTTTACTATTTCTCAAACTCAAAAAGACACACAAAAGACAAAGTTTTTCAACAATAGATGAGGATAAAGGCAAAATCGCTGAGTGAATTAAAAACCATACCTAAAAAAACGAGGAAATTACTGTGACATAAGTGCATAATATCAAAGGGAGACTACTTTGAAGGGGATATAATAAACATTGAAGATTAAATAAATACTTTTTGATCACACCTCGTATATTATCAAATATTTATACTTATTAACTAAAATGTGAAAAAGTGAACACATCAGGCATTTGCATGGCATTGCCATTTTTAATTTTCATGTAATCACAATATTTATTTTAGAAAATGTTTACGTAATTTTTATTTTTATCATCTTGAGAATATTGTAAAAATATGAGATAAATAATAAATTATAAAGAACAAAGTTATTTAGTGACTGAAAGAGCAGATTTTTGATAAAAGGATTTTATAAGCTGTTAAAAAAAAAAAAAAACAATATTTTAATAGCTCATAAGACGTGTAAAAATACATATTTCAATAATCAGCTCCATCAGTCCCTAGATAATGTTGTTAGGTATAATTTGTTTTTTGTTTCGTATTTTTAACATGTTTATAAGATGATAAAAATGAAAAATTGTCGGTGTGGTGTCCTCTTAACCATTATAACATAACAACCTAACCACAATAGTTGGTTAGAAACAAGATATGTGACTAAGACAAGTTGAGCTGTGGGCAATAAGGTAACCCAGACTATTGTTAGCAAGGCCGTA
Source organism: Pemphigus obesinymphae (assembly GCA_025469235.1). Lineage (NCBI taxonomy): Eukaryota > Metazoa > Arthropoda > Insecta > Hemiptera > Aphididae > Pemphigus > Pemphigus obesinymphae. The sequence goes on along the minus strand of JAIPRL010000044.1, from coordinate 121,311 downwards.
TCTGAGAGGGGTCCATCAGGTTGAGACCATCTCTGAATTCTTTTGAATATTTGATACATTTTGTATTGGCTTTTAGTATCAATATCAATATTTTTAATCATAACCAATCGGTTAATAAATCACATCACTTTAAAAAAACATACTTACTTATATGGATTGAGATTTAAATATAACAGTAAAACTTATCAAAACAGCCATATAGGTATACGGAAAAACAATATAGTTATAAAAAACATCATCAAAGATAATATAAAAACATTTTTAAAATTATTAACTTTTGACATGCCAAAAATAAATAGGTAATCAAAATTTTATTGAAAAAATGGTATATATTTAACTATAGTTAAATATAATTTTTAAGGGAGTTCTCTGTGACGAGTTTATTATACTAAACATTAAAATATTGGATATAAAAATTCAAAAATTGAAAAAAATTTGATTAAGAATACTCATAAGTTAACTTTTTTGTTTAATTCAAATCCGTTTTCAAAATCCATAAATCAACAAATTGATACACGATGGACAAAAAAACATAAATTCAATATGTACTAAAATTGTAAAATATGTTTTGAACCCCCTTCAAATATAAATCTAAATATGGCCTTGATTATCAGTAAGTGTATATTAAATATATAATTTATTTACAATAATTAGGACTCGGATTTATATGTATAATATGCATTTTATTCCTTGTAACTGTCGAGAAAGTATTTAAATAAATTACATATTTTAATAATTATAAACAATATTGAATATTCTGCCATTTTTAGATATGTAATTCATGTTATTAATATTTTGTTCGTATTTCTTTTCCTGAGAAATATTTATAGTATATTTTATTATTACAAAGTTAAAATAATCCAGATTAAAGACACTCTAGGCGTCATCAAATTATATATGTATATATCGAGTCTGCTCATAACATACCAGATTTCTGGTTTGCCAAGCTATGCATAGTGGAATCATAACTTTACATTTACATATTTCAAAAATGTTGTTTTCTTATCTCATTTTGGTGTAATAGGTATGTTATTATTAAAATATTGCTGTTAATTTCATTATACTTATATGTAAACATTATTTATATATTTTTTATTTCAAATGCCCTTTGAAAATACAAAATATTTCTCCTATTTCTATAAAATAAGAGCATATTTTATAGTATATATATATATATATATACACAACTATAGTTTAAAGATAGCATATGAATCCAAACCCCAATAATAGTTAATAGCAAAAATCTTACCTGAAGTTGATATGGTTTTCCATACTTTATAAGTGTGTTGATCAGTAAACTAGTATGAGAGAAATGAACATTTTCATCAATTAGTCCATGTATAATTAGTAATCGGTTTTCCCTGGAAAATTTACATCATCAATAATAATAATATATTAATATATATATATATTATAATATAAGGTTTCTACCATAGCCATTTGGCTATAATTTCCATGATATGTGGCATAACTCTTGTATGTATTCAGTCAAAATTCTTAAGCTGAGCTTTTACAAGTATTGACCATTCTCAAAGTGCACGACATAATTTGTACCTTACTAAATTAATTGGCCAAAGTGAGCTTCAATGAGCCATAGCATGCTATGATAGATGATGAGCTCAGTAGCCTACAAATTGTTGTTCATACTTTAATTTATTAATTTATATATTTATAAATTATAATATTATTTCATTTAAAATGGATATAGGTAGTAACAATGACCAAATGTTTTGTGCCGGAGTATAATTTATTATGTTAAGTGGGCAACTATAGGCATAATAAAATAACTAAATAGACAAAAGAAACATTTTTTAAAAAGTAAATCATAGAAATATGTAAAAACAATATCTACTACACAACAATAAGGCAAATAATAAATAAACTGCATGTGAAAGTATGTTGAAATGGGCTCATATCTTTTGACTTTTGTTAATTTGATTCTAATTCCATCTGACCGATATGACACATACTCCAATATTGATTTTTAAAATGTTTAAATATTCTTTAGAACTAGTTCGAAAAATCAAACACAGTAAATTTTTCAATTTTGTCATTTATACTATAATAATAATAGCTTTAAGTTGAAAAAGTATTATGTACTTAGTAAGTTTTAAAAAATCTATTAACATTGTCAAAATTCTGATTGGAATACTGGAAAATGGGTACACATATTATTTTATATTATATTAGATTAAGTTTTGTGAGGCTAAAATGTTATTCAGTTCAAAGCAAAAAAATTAACATTATTCTATAACCAAAAGATCTCTCTCCTTGGAATTTAAAAGTAATGTGAACCATGCATAGGCCACCCTTGATATATTTATATAAATACAATATATATATAATAAAAACTTACTCATCTGGTAAGCGACTAACATAACTTAAAATTGAACCATTCATGTATCCAACAGAATTATATTGTGGTAAATCCATGTATCGTTCTGTATAACCTGTATCATACATTGCCCATGATGTTACAGGTGCTCCAGCTATTGCTAACTATAACAATCAAAATTAAATTGTACTACTACTAGGTATTTATATATAAATAAATACTGTCTACTATTAAATATAATAAATAATTTACTTTAAATATATTTGAATAAGTAGCAAGCCCCATAAGACTAAGATAACCCCCATATGACCATCCATGAATTGCCAACCGATTCATATCAATATATCCCAGATATTCAGCTAACCATTGAAGAACTTCTATTTGATCTGAAAGTTCTACAGTGCCCTTAAATCATAAATTTAATTAATTAATTTATTATTAAAATATTTAAATAATTTGAAACACTCACTAATCTTCCTTTTATATGACTTTCAAATATCAAACCTCTATGTCTTGAACCTCGAGAATCAATTGCAATAACTACATAGCCTTGAGATGCTAACATATGCATTCTTATATGTCGAGCTCCCTAAGATAGCAATTTTATTAATTTTATTTCATTATTAAATATATAACTATATTAACTTACTTTAAATGTATTGGTTACAAGTTGAACTTCTGGTCCACCATATACATGGAGAATAGTTGGATATTTTTGACCAGGAACAAAATTATGTGGTTTAAATACCATTGCAAATAATACATCACCAGAACTAATTTGGTGTGTAACTAAAGTAGGACTTTGAATAGAACTATTTATTTCTATATTTAAAAAATATAATATTATGAAAAAAAAAAAAAAGGTGGTAATTAAAAAATATTCACCTGAATTTTCTACTAAAAATCCAATTGGTTGCAAATATACCCCATCAACAGTCATATCAGTATGTTCGATTCGAAAAACTTGACAAGATGGAGGTTTTCTTATATTACTGTAGACAGCCACACAGATTTCACAATCCTGAATGCATAAATTAATTAGTAATATAACCATAGTTTTAAAACTTAAATTATATATACATTTCTATATTAACTTTTTTAAATTTTGAATAGATTGAATTAGCTATGTGTATTTTATGTCAGTAAACATATATTAATTTTCCAATTGAACAAAATTATATAAATAAACAAGCATGATAATTTTTTAGCGAATTAAGCTTTATTCAGAGTTAATATTTTAAATTAAATTATAATACATTTTCTATTATTTTTAAAAAAATTTAAATAATCAATTTAGTAATAGGGTGCCTATTTAGGATAAATATTTCTAGGTATCTAAAAGAAAAAAATCTGCATTTTGTAGACTACATACATTTTTTGGATAATAGAAATTCAGATTAATATAATAATATAGAATAAAATGGCTGAACCAGTATTAATATCTATTTATAAAGAAAATAAGTACCTAATTTTATATTATGTTAAAAACAATTTATTGATAATATTAAATATTTGTAATGTAATCACATATAAATGAAGAAATCCAAAACCAGATTTTGTTATGATAAGAAGAGTGTTTTTTTTAACAAAGATAATTCATTCCTATGCATTGTTTATAATGTATAAACAACATAATACGAAGCCATTAGATAAAAAATATTATATTATAATTTAATTATTTAAAACTTTACCTTGTCAATATCAATTTCATAAGAGTACCCAGGTTTAGTAAGCAGCTTAATATTTCCTGGACTCTTTAATGATACTGCATATAAGTGTTTTTCTAATGGTGATTCTCTGACAGCCATAAAATATACTATTTGATATTTTAAATCAACCCAAAGTCCTTTACCACACACTTCCCAGTTTCCACTGGTTAATGCTAATTTAGACATCATCATGTTATCTAATCATTTAATATTAGAATTAATATACATTAATTAATAATAGTTAAAAGAATTAAAATTATTTACTTTCACTGGGATCTACATTTTGTATACCGTTTTCATGAGATACTTTTGTTATTATACTTGTAATTAGATATAAATGTCGAAATCCGGTGTCTTCTGTAGCCCAAATCATTGTTACTTCACTACTTGTTATGGGAAACATATATAAAAGATCATGAACCTATACAATTAGTTCAAAATTAAATATTCAATGTTTAAAATTTTCACGTATAATATTATTATTTCTTACATTGACCCAAACATTAGAAGTCTGAGAATATATAACTTGAGGTGGAATAAATGTCGAATTAAGTGAAGAATTAATAATAGTAGAAGAATCATCTTCTATAAAATTATCAATGGATAGAACTACTAATTCAAGTCTTTGTTGTCTCCGATCCAAAACCTGGAGCCATATTCTAAAATATAATCAAAATGTTAGAGGGAGATTTTTTTAATGAACTAGTGAAGAAAAACATGTATATTTGAAAATATTATATTCATTAATTTTTATGAACATTAAAAATGTACACAATGAATACAATTTTGAGGTCAAAATCTTTTTAATTCAATAAATATTTCACTTATTGCATTTTTTTTTATGTTTAAGTGTGTATAAATTATGTATTAGTATTAAGGCCGCTAACATTTATCACAGTAGTCACGTTTGTGATTTACGGATTTGTGACAGGTGACTTTCTGTTAATGTAAACAGTTTTCATGAGTGGCTATGTATCAAAATTTTCATACATGGCGAGTGATTGAAATGCTTATCACATTAGTTTACACAAAATTCTATCAATTTTCAATTACTAATTAGAAAAGAAAAATGTAACAAAAGTATTTTACACTTTTAATTGAATTATTATATTTATAAATATAAAAATTAATATATATTATAAAAAATAATATATATATATTATAAAAATAATGTGTGCTGACAGTATTCGAAAAAAGATTATAAGTAACTTATACTTATTGTTACTTATAACATTTGTTTAATACTCTCGGCACATTATTTTTATAATAGTATTACATTTTTTGAATGAATTATTTTTTAATTTTAAATATATATTATATGTATGTAGATATATAATATATATTTTATAATTTATTCATTTTATTCAATCAGTATTTAATTTAAATATACTACCATATAATTACTATAATAATGTATACTCAAATTTTTTTTATATTTATACTTAAAAATAAGTTAAATTCATTATAAACACCGAAAAAGATATAGGTATACTTTGATATAACAGTTATCATCATTCGCCACTAAGAAATTATCATTTCGGACTGACTACGAACATTAACAATGTAAATACTTTTATCCATATTCTTATCAGTGGAATACTATATGAACGTGGCTACTCTGAAAGTGTTAACCAGCCTTTAAGCTTACAAGTCATCATTAGGTGTCCATCCAACTCTGACTAAGTATTCCATCCAAGGAAACATATGTGCTAATGAATATTGAAGATCCATATTTTTAATATTAATAATTTGACATTCTTCATCGAGTTGAAACTCTACTAGTTTTAAGTTTGATTTAGAATTGGCAGTACCTGCTCGGGGAAATCTAAAATAAAAATATTAATTTTATTCACCATATAATAATACAAACTGTTATTTTAAACAATAATTTATTAAATTACTATACCTATATTGTTCAACTTCACCACTACCAGCTGAATTTGATGATGGAAAATTAAATATTTTTACTTCACTTTCATCTACTTCTTCATATAAAATCCTATATATATGATCATCTATAATGCATAAAAAATCAATTAATAAATTAAATATAATTTATAAAAGGAGAGTTACAAAATGTAATAAAACAAATTAAGTATATAATGTATTTAATTTGATGTCAATTTTTGTGTTTTTGAACTTTCACAATGTTCTTTTAAATCTTCTTCTTCTTCTCTTTCGCCTTCTCTCCCAACTATTTGGGGTCGGCCACCCTGGTCCTACACTTCCACTTAACTCTATATCCCGCATCTTCTTCACTTACTCCCACCTTCCTCATATCATTCGCCATTACATCCCTCCATCTCTTTTTCGGTCTTGTTCTTTTAAATAATAAACAAAAAAAGTATTTAAAAATAGACTGTTTAAGCACTATATTCTTTGTTTGTGTTTGGACATTATTTTAAAATAATTGTATTATCATAGTGTATATTTGATATTTGTTTTTCGTATAATAACTATTGTTCGATTGTGAAAAATGATTCTTTTGATACAAAACTTCAGTGTAAAATATGTTATTTTTGATAATACAAGAACTTCAAATTATTATAACATTGAAACAAAATATTTGTTTTTTTGAGAAATTCTAACAAGAAAATTGTTTAAAACACACAATTTTACATATGGTTCAAGAAAAAAAAAGTTCAACATTCACGGGGTAGTTAAACTAGATTTATACCTATCCTACTATTTAAAAAGTATATGAAAAATTTTTTAATTCACAAAGATTACAATAATTACACATTTACAATATATACATATGAAAAACTAAAATTAGATTTGGTAATAAATGGAATCACTATTTTATAATCTACATATCATTCAGGCAATAGAGTTAACAAAAATTGAAAACATATTTATAAATAAAATAATTGTTTTATAATTTTATCTTTATATGCAGAAAAAAACAAAAAAAAAAAAAATTGGAAAAATATTTAATTGAAAAAGTATATAGTAAAATAAATATTTGATATTACAAAAATTAAATGAAACATTAAAAAATTTAAATACTTTAATTTAATGTTTTACAACTTTGCCTATGCAAGAATAAGGATTTAGTCAGGTTTTTTTTATATAATATACACTTTTCCTTTGGTTTCCCCTACTATATCTATAAAAAATATTCAATTTTACAATTTATAGGTAGTAGGTAGATATTTTAGATTTAACTTGTGACTTACCTAGATCTATGATGTATAGTGAAACCACTTTAAAGTAGATACCATAGGAGAATTAATATGTGTCTGCTATTGGGGGGATTATTATTTTTAACAGTATAAGTAGCTCTACCTATATAAAAAAAAACTCAATTGTTTGTTTTCAAAAATTATGTCATTGACCTACATATTTTACAATAAATTGCATGTAGTTAGGTACCTAATTATATATATATATATAATATATTATAATATTATATTATATTAATTACCTATAATACATAATTGAAAATTTCATATGTACCTGAGTTTTTCTAACATTAAATCGTTCAGCTTTTATACATACACTTAAAGTTTGGGGGTCTTTTAATTTAAAAATTTTGATTTAAATGTATTATTTTATTATCTGACATTAAGTATTAAATACACTGGAGCTCTGTACATAAAAAACTAAAACATAATTCATGAATATCTACATTTAATCAAACAAAAGTATGATAATCACCCCTTATTACTTTTATTGTTATTTTATTCAAATTAATCATTATTAAATAAGCTAGAATAAAATAAAATAATATTTTATATCTTATACATATATGTACAAGTAATTTAGTACGATGATCACATTTTTACCTAAATAAAATAGAATAAAATTAGTTTGTCTAAATGTGTCCATTATAGAGGCATTATATAGCTATTCAGAGGTTATTACTTACATTTCCTATATATATATATTTATGCCAGAGAATTTAGAAGTGTCCATAAATAGAGGTTTCACTGTATCTACACAACTGCATTTTAATAATAGGTATTTACCTGTATGTTTTTTTGGTTGCCACCAATAACCATGATAACGATTAAATTCTTCTTGCATTACATACGAAGGTACACCTGCTGCCAGTGGATCATCTGATAGACACCTTCCACCTTTATGAGCAAACGTCAATCTTTTAGTACTACCTGAAAACATCGTTTTTAAAAATAAATTCAAAATGTATACATACATCATTTATTTACCTGTAGCTATATGAGTTACCCAAATATCAAAACTACAAACATACGCTACAATATCAACATTATTTGGACAAATTTGAGGTGAAAGCTTAGCTCCAGAAATATTTGTTCTTAATTCAGTTGGATACAATGAATTTGTCTATTAAATAAAACTTCATATAATATAACAATTTTTTTTTTAATTTAATAAATGTTTACCGAGTATTCATTATCATTACAATGAAATAATGTACTTGTAGCAGGGAAAACAATTCTCCCAGATTCACTATTGATCTCATATGATGTAATTCCAAATGTCGTTAATCGTTTTCTTTCAGATAAAAGTTGTTCTTCTCGTGAATATCGACCACTCATTATAACACTTGGAAAATTTGACTCAATTAAAGGTTGCCATGGTAATTGACCAACAACACCTTGATTTGGTAAATCAACATAGAGAAGTGTTTCAAATTCATTTACAGGAGCACTAAGAAAATAAACACGAGTCTTTCCATTTTGTAAACGTCTAAACGAAACGTGTGAGATAGACATAACTGATACAGTAGAAAGACGATGACGGAAATCACACACCGTTTGTCGAATTTCAGACCATGTTTTTTTGCCTCCAGGATTAGTTATTGACTGATGTCCATTTTCTAAAGCATTATTATCATCATCAGTGTCAGTAGTTTTTTTGTTGATCGCAGGACTGCAGTTGCCCTGTTACAACAATAATAAAAAAATATATTATCTATACACACATACTTCAAAGATTTATTACATGATTAATGTTTACACATTTAGTATAAACATTAATTAAATAAGAATTTTAATGTAAAATCATTTTTAATTTTATTGATAAGTAGTATAGGTACTTAATACAAATATTTTTCATTACCTGATCGTTAGGTAACATTATGCACAGAATAAATAATCCTCGAACTATTTACACCGTACTTAATTTCATTACAATTTATTTAAAAAATTTTAAATATATTAAATATATATATATATATATATATCACGATACCATTGAAAATGATTTCAAGATTATGTTTTATATTTATATGAATTCATAATTTGGCAACAAAGCTCCTAACCAAAGGCCTTTCACCATGTTTAAGGTTAGATATAGTGGGGAGTATTTACTATTTTGTTCGTCATCCGCCGGGCGAAATCGTGAACTCCTAGTTGGTCGTCTGATAGTGTTATCAATTATGTTTTTATTACAATTTACAATGTTATTGTACAAGTATAAATAACATATAAAAATTGTTATTTATTGTATTTTTAAAAAAAATATTGTATAACTTGTATAAATGTACATACATTAATAAATATCGGAAATGAAAAACGAACTCGTTCGTTCAAATGTATTTAAAATGAACTCGTTCACATTCATGTTCTTTAAAAAAATTACGCATTCATCTGGTCGTTATTTTAATTAACTATAATTATTAACAAAATATACATTTTTCTTATATATTTACCAAAATATTACCGATTTGTAGAAAATATCGTTTTCATTTTATGGCAGGCTCACGGAATGGGACTTTTGAGTAGGTAGGTAGGTACCTACGTATTATATTTAAATCGAATATTTGGTTTGTAGGAGAGTATAAATGTATTTTGATTTAATTTGATCCACCTGAAAATTTTTCAAATTCCTAAAAATATGAATGTCGTTTACGTTTACGTTTACGTGCCGTTCACAAAATATGAACGTGAACTCATATGAACGTATGAACATGAACGTCGAACTTTCCAAACGCTGATAAGTGATAAATATAAATTATAAACGTTGTAATATAGGTATAATATATTAATACATGCAAATTATAATGAACAATAATATACATCATTATAAATGTATATACCTACATATAAATGTAGGTACCTATATTACAATTTATAATATCCTATACTATTATATAATATTATCGGTCAGGGGCGGCACCAGACAATTTTTTTCTGGGGGGGGAGGATCATCATGGCAATAGTTTTGTTCGATTGGGAAAATATAATAATCATAAATATAATACTCGTATACTATTGCCCCTTTATTTGTGTTTTTCATAATGATAATATTTATATTATTGCAGGGGTTAATATTTTGGTACCTATATATATATATTTTTTATATCTGTTGAAGGCATTTAGTTAAATCATAAAATCAGATAGGTAAGCAAATAGAGAAAAATGTAAGTTTTAAATAATAATAATAATAATAAAATTGCACAATAATAGACTTATGAAAAACTTTAAATTATATAGCAGGTACCTACCTATTGAAAATCATATACCTACCTACATACATAGGTATTTTTTAACATTTTATAAACAATTAGTATCCTATATAGATAGATACAGTGGTGGCGTTACGAATTGCGAGGCCCCAAATAAGTTAATTTTCAGGGTCCTAATTATTTTTAAACTGTTTTGTTAGGAAAGAAGAAATACCTTGAATAATAATGTTACCTATGCATATTATGCATAAAAAGGAATAAATAAAAATATAGCATTTTTCTTCTCAACAAAATATAATATGTTTAAAGCTTTCATATTTCGCGGAGCCCTAAGCAACTGCTTCTGTTGCATTGCCCTTCAGCTGGCCGTGGGTACTCAATTTATTAATTATTATGAATATGACTTTGATTCTTAATAATTTAAAAATTGTTCATGAACCTGAATACTTATTTTTACTATTCACCCAAGACTGGAGACATTTCCACTTTTGACTCTTTTCCTAGGCTAAAAACTAAGTGTCTGATTTGACTATGTGGCTACAATAATATATAATATATTATATTATATCAGTATAGGTATTACACACAGTAGGTATCTATTATAAAATTAAAATACGTAGGTATTCGCGTATATGATAACTTCAGAACTTCAGGTAGGTAACCAAACTCTCTTACCATTAACTCTATAAAAGTAGCAGTTTTTATGGCTTAAGAGTTAAAAGGATGTCAGCATAAATAATTTTCAACAAAAAACTCATGTTAGCATTTCTCATTTTTAACAACTTAATGTTGTTTTTTATCATTTATTTTTGTTTCATCTTTCTATGATGTTTTTAAGTTATTATAGATGAGAAATGTAAAACCAATATTTTTATAAAGATGTTATAAATTCATAAAAATAGTTTTCATTTGTTAGATTTTTATTTTTCATAACATTTTTTAAAAATTGCTTATATTAAAATTAAAAATTACCACACTAATATCCTTGTAAATAAACTGTAATTGAAACTTATTATCAACAATTCACTTCTGTGGCAAGACAGGGACATAATTAAAATTTTTTTTTTGGGTATGCTAACTTTTAGGCAGATCAATTTTAACATTTCAAAAAGGTTGTTTTTAAAAAAAATGTAGGTATATGTATAATATATATTTATATATATAAATTTATTATGTAAATATTATAAATACACTATTAAAAAAGAAATATATATGGGTATGTTATATGTATTTTAATATGAATATTTATATCATATATAAATATATAATACGTAGGTGTATAAGTTAATTATGACAACGCATTGGAGCATTAATGGAAGGCCAATTATTATTGAAACTTTTAATTTAGTGGTGCCATCGCACACCTTCCCCCCCCAAATAACGCCCCTGTGGCAAGATAACGATTATTCTTGTTCCATGTGAGGTATGATATGTTCACACTAGTGTAAACATCGACAAATTCGCACCGTGCCAAAATTAGTATTTAAAAATTGAATAAATGTATACTATATGGATATCTAAAATATAATGTATATATCTGTGCTAATTTACTATAAAATATTTTTACAGAATAAATAAAGATCAATTTAATTTGCAAAGTAAATAATGACGTGCGATTTCGGAGACCATTATACAAATTCCTGAATCCTGATATTTACGTGCTAAATTTTTCCGTTGGTTGACTATAAAATCTTTAGTTGGTGGAGTCGATACATGATTTTTTTGAACAGTAGTCGGCGGAGTCGATTATACTAAATCGGTGGAATCGATATACGTCCTATGTATCTACTGACTACCTACTGACTTTTCCACATGAGAAATTGTTTCCTTTTTTTGTTAAATTGAATTTTTTTCTTTTCTTTTAATATATATTGTATCCTTTTTAGTTTTTATCTTCAGTATTTCAGTATTTTTATTATTGATTAAAAATCTATTAAAATATTTTGGTACTACATATTTATACCTAATAGGTAACTATGTTGATTAATACATTTTAAAGAAATATTATATTTAGCTACAATTAAAATTAAATTTAAATAGCTACAATTATATCATGGTCGTGTTTTGGAAATTGAAAATTTTGATAATGTAGATAGAATAGGTATATCGTTTTTAAAGGTGTAGCAAGTTCAAATTTAATCGATATGTGCTTAATAAAGCCTAAGACTTTAAGAGCCTTACAACATTATGGGTTCAATGTGTGGGTTAAAGTTAAGAGTAGGTGTTAGAATAATACCTAAATCTTTAGTAGTAATAACTGACATTAAGGAAGACCCGCTTATTTAATATGAATATTTAATGATTGAGTGGCTCTAACTAAATATCATTGACTTACATTTGTCAATATTAAAATGCAAGCCAAGATATAACAACCAATTCACTATGTTATTTAAATCATTTTGAAGAGCAAAGCAGTCATGGATTGAGGAGATTTTACGAAATAATTTTAAGTCATCAGCAAAAATAAAAAAATCACGGTTAAATACAACTTGTAATACCATTAATAAATACAGCAAAATACTTAAAATTTAAAATTACCCCTTTAGGACTTAGAAACCTCGAAAACTAAAATGTCTATAAATAGCCTAAAATTGCAAAAAAAAAAAAAAAAATGTTAAAAAAACTTAATCAACGTAAATATATTACTAAATTAAATATTTAATGTAAATTTCAAGATTTTCAAGTCATTATTTTCGAAATTACGAAGAAATGAAAAATCTCGATTTGACGAAATCGTATATTTGCCGTTTTTTTTATCAATTCTTGGTAGATTTTCCTTACGCATTAAAAAACTATTGAGAAAATCGAAAAATGACCTTTCTAAAGTACCAACTAGATGAACTAGAGGAAAAGCATATAAAGATCGGAGCACTCCTTCTGGTAGTAAATTTGTTAACAGAGAAAAAAAAATAAACATCATTGTAACACCACTAGCTCCCTCTGTACACTCACAATCTAAAATTTTATATTATAGAATGTACATAAAATATTAAATAATTGGTTTTATGCGTATTATTTTAGAAGTACGAGGTACCTACACAAAATATTTAGTAGGTACCTATAATGCCATTATTATTTAGTGTCTTAAATTACCTATACATTTTATGATTCTATCTTAAAAATGTGTGGTAATTCAGTGGCGATGCTGGATTTTTGTTTTTTTTTTTTTTTTGGGAGGAGGGTGCTGAATATTTTACAAGATAATAAGTAGCCCCTTAGCTCTCCTGGCTACGCCATTATGGTATCACAGGTATAAACTACAGTAAAATTCACGGTATAATCTACGGATTAAAATATATTTTTTCGACTATTATCGATATCGACCACAATTATCATTCTATTGATTATAAATATAATTCTAAGCTACTACTCATAAGACATTGGTCATATGAATATGATATTATTATTTATCACATAAAAATATTATTATACACCGAAAATATAAAGTTTTCATGTAATATATATTATATTGTTAATATTATTATAAATATAAAATAATGTTATATTGTTATAATATACTCGTACTTTGAATTTAGATTACAACAGGCGTGGATCCCAGTGAGGGGTGAAGGGCACGTCCTCTTCAAATTCCAAAAAAACATATACTTATAATCAGAACTGTAAAGAATACTTTTAAAAAGTATTTGATTACCTAAGTAAAAAAAATATTGTTGAAAAAGTATTTATTAAAGTAATACTCAAATACTTATTTATCCGATGTATTTAATTAAATACTCAAATATATTAAAAAAGTATTTGAAATCATTTTCAAATACTTGAAAACAAGTATATTGGTATATATTTTATTCATAATTTTATATAAGTCTTCTTCTTCTCCTTCACATTTTCTCCTAACTATTTTTGGTTGGTCACCCAAGTCCTACACTTCTGCATCTTTTTAATTTATTCCCATCTTCCTCATATCACTCACTATTACATCCCACATCTCTTTTTCGGTCTTTCTCTCTCTTTCTCTTTCCATCAATATACAATTACTTTACTAATCTTACTGCCTAGTCTCTTCCCTCTTTGATACATGCTCGAGCCATCTTAATCTATTCTCCCACATTTTGTCAACTATCGAAGCTACTCCTACACTACCTCTTATATACTCATTTCTTATTTTATCCTCTCTAGTTACTCCACTCATTCACCTTAATATTTTTATCTCTGCTACACTCATTCTCTGTTCTATTTTACTATCTACTGTCTAACATACAACATTGCAGGTCTCACCACTGCCTTATACAATTTATCTTTTAACCTAATAAGGATTCTTTTGTCACGCAAAATACCTGACGGTTCTCTCTACTTCATCCATCTATACTTAATCCTGGGTTTCATATATCTTCTTAAAACCCCTATCTTTTTGTACAACGAACTCTAAATACTTGAACCTCTCCACCTCAATAATTTAATTAATATATAGCTATATATAATAATAATTAAACATAATATTTACTGACATATTTTGAACAAATTATGTTTTTGAAATATATTATTAATATAATATATAATATTGTAATATATATGTAATGACTATTACATTTCAAAATTATAATTTGTTCAAAATATTTGTCAGTTATATTGATGTTCTTTATTTTTTTATTAAAGTAACATCACCTATGCTAAAATATATTCTTTCGACCGAAACACTGCTACTTAATCAAGCTTATAATAGTATAATCACATCATGATTTTAAACTTTGATCTATTAATTAAATCATTCGATTTATATGATTTTATAATATATTTTTTTTTCGTGTACAATTTGCGAGATGTGACATTTGATTTTTAATAAAATAATATAATATAAGTATAAAATGTAAAAGTATTTTAAATAAATTAGAATTCAATATCATAAAAAAGTATTTGAATAAAATATTGAATACTTAAAAAGTATTTGAATACCTACCAATATTCAAATACTTTTACTCGAATACTTTACAACTCTGCAGTTTATAATATATGTTATATAGACTTAATTTATAGACAATTAGGTAGGTACCCATAAAATTACTCAGGGGTATGAGCCGCACCTCATATAACATTTCTGGATCCTGCCTCTAGATTATAAATGCTATTATATAAATGATATATTTTTAAATTTTTTCATAATAATCGGGTAATAAGTAATAACCAAATCAAACAACAAAAACTTCAACAGTACTTTCTTACCAAAACCAAAACTCAAGTAATGTTTAAATTATATAAACAGTGGTACGTATACTTAATATATATATTAATAAATGCATATCAATGATGCATAAAATTATATTGCATCTATATAATATAATATGAGAATATCTATATTTTAATTTTTATTTTTTGCATATAAATCGAGATCCCTGTCATGTGTTAGGTACGCATTTTATATGGCAACACTGTAACGTTCGTTGGCCCTCTCCTTCTTGTTTTCTTTAGGCAGGAGTCTGCAATGGCAGATGCCATACCTACCTGTTTCATTTTGTAGTGCTGGTTGTTTGGTAGGCAGCAGTTTCATCGTTCATTCTACGAAGTGATTTCAGTTGTTCGTCATCCGTTGTGAAGTTTGTGTGTTGTGCGAATTTTAATTCATTTATTTATGTGATCATGTATCTATTTGTATTAAAATAACAATTTAATTCGTGTGTTCGTGTAATATTTATGTTTTATTTTGATGAAATTGCGATGAAAACAATATTTAAGTGTAAACGTAACAGGTAATATTGTGAATTTATTATTTATTTTTTTAAATATTTTAAAATCAAATAATGAATACATATACTAGGTAGGTATAATACCTTATATTATAATGGCACCTATATAGGTATTTTATAAACAATTAACAAAATCGATTAAATGAGTAAATTACCTATGTAATTCGATAAGACTAAATCATTAAATAGGTAGGTATATATAAATAAATCAATTATTACTGCCGGTTCTAATAGATACCTACCTATTTAGTGATGTACTATATAATAATAAACACATATATTATACCTTTAATAACATAACGTACCTTATACCTACCGTTTTCTATTTTATATTATAATTTTGTATTATCAGTGCTAGGTAATGTACTATCACTATATACTTTAATATACCTATTTTCTTAAAATGAATATTAAATGTATTTTTGACGTAGTTGTTGGTACCTTCTGTATCTTCCTATTTGTATTTATTATTGTTTGATTATAATTAATAATTAACTATAAATTGAAATGTTCAAATTTAATACCGGCTTACATAACAACTAGGTAGGTACTAGGTACCAGGTAAGTAGGTACCTAATTATTATAACCTATCTAAATTTTATATTGTTTGTGTATAAACGTTCTAGTGATATAGTAGTAGATATTATATAGGTAGTTCATAATGATGATTGGTGAACCTATAGTTATAGCATATACAATAATATTACTAATAATATTAAACAAGTGATAATTATTTATTTATATTGTTTATAAGGCTATAGTTATTACATTTTTTAAAGTATCTACGTCATATATGCGCAAATCGAATATATCAGTCAATATTTCTAACAACGTTATAATTATGATGATAAAAAATAAACTAGAGCCCTCTCACCAATCTAAAGCAATTTGTGCTTATGATTAGGTTCATGTATACCTATAATATAATGTATTAAAATTGAAATTTCATACCTACCCATAAAAATTATTGTAAATAATTAAGTAAGTAGGTACCTACCTATAAAGTGCACATTTTTTTGCGTATTGTACCTACTATAATATATTATATATAAATAGGTACCTACCTACCTACTTCTGGAGCGTGATAATTAGAGCTTTATATTATATTATAAATTTAAATGCATTAATAAATCATCATATTCGAAAAAAGAACTTGGTAAATTTTCGGTTACTATATTATATACTAAATATTTAGTATATTTACTCATATTATTTGTTATTTTTAAAATTTGAAATTATCATAACAATAGTTGTTGATAAAATTTCTTTCTTTATGGTACATAATATTTTTGGAACATAATTTTTGGATATCTTGTACTCAAATATATAAAATTTTCAAAATAGTTTGACGAACATTAGTCTTACGAGTTGGTACCTATATTATACATTGATACATATACCTACTACCTACATAGATATTCAAAAATGTAAAAAATTTGACGATTTATTCCATTTTCATTAAATTCATAATATAATCTGTTTATTTATTATTTGTTACGTTATTACCAATATTTTATATATGTTCAAAAAAACTCGAAAGCCAATACATATGTATTTTTTAAATTAATATTTCAAATTAAAATTATTATTGTCAAATGTATAAATTACATGAATTATTATTTAGCCACTTATGTATTTGATTATGATGTATAGCGAGGCGAGGAATGCATATTGGTTTTAAAATGATGACAGTCAACAAACTTGCTAAAAAAAAGTACCTTTGTGGATTAGAAATTGAACATACATTATATCTCGGATTATATAAATATAGATATTTCCCAAATTAAAAATTACAGTTAAAAATAATTAAAATACAATATAAATACTAAGTATTACTTATGAACAGGATAATATACAGTGTTTGGTGTGAAGTCGACTTGATTTGCTCACCTGAGTAAGATAGTTTAAAATATTCTATTGCACTATTATTATTTATAATTTGAAAGTAATTTTATAAATAAATAAGTATTCATAAAACGATTATTGGTTTTCCATAGTATATATAGAGTTTTTAATATATTAAGTAATCATAGCAATTTCTTATTTGAAATTTTTGAGAAACTTATTCTAAAAATATTAATGATAACATTTATCTATTACTGCCTATCTATATATATATAATGTAAAAAATTTTTTTTTCAGACTGTTAGGTATGTATATTGTAGGTATATTAACTATTAACTAATACGCATTTTAAATGTTTATTAGTTATATTATTGTCTATTGTTAAGTATATTGTTTAGTATAGCTGTATACATATTTGACATTTAATTTTATGTTTAGGTATTTATAGATATAATATAACAACAAGCAATGTATACGTAACTATATTTCTTATATTACGATTCCAAGTGAAATTGTTTTTTAAATTTTTGTCAGTTTTTTCGATTACAAGTTATTATATTGTTAATATAATATTTAGTTGGATATAGACAAATGTTATAGTTATAATGTATGTATTTAATAAAATGAAAACTCAATTTCACGAAAATTATTTTTTTTATTTTTATAGATATACGTATTTCGATAATTATGTTATCATCTTTGGTACTCAATAACGGCTGATCTTGAGTACCTACTTAAGATGATAACATCGTTATCAAAATACGTATAATTATACAAAATAAAAGTATATTATATTTTTGTGGAATTGAGTGTTTTTATTTTATTGAATTAAATATCCATAAGTACTCTAAATCATAGACTACATAATGTATTTATAAATTAAGTAGGTATCAATAGTATATACGTACATTGGTATGTAGTGCAAAATAAAAATTAATGAGATTTTTATTATTATTTTTAATAAGAAAAATAAACAAATCATTTGATTACTGTTTAAAAGATTATTAAATATATTTTTGTAATAATTAAATAATGTTTTTGATTTTATTAAGAAATGAGTGGAAAATAAATATTATACTAATATATATTTTTTATAATCAAAAAGTTGTTCATATAGAAATGGTGAAAAATGATCCATTGTCCCTTCGGTTCTCGGACAGGATAATGTATTATTATTATTTTAATTTTAAAAGCAAAAATATATTATTTCATTCAAAAGACAATTCTGAGCGATGCTATGTATAATATTACTTTAAAAAAATAACCATATAACAGCTTTATATTTTGTTATTTCTCCTACATAAAATATTTTCGTTTTAATGAGTTATCCTTTGCGCTTAGGAAAGTTACTGGAAAAATCAAAAAAATTTCCTTTTTAAAGTACCAAATAGAATGAATTTGTCATAAAAAATCATCTCTTTATTCCAAAACACCTACTCAGCTCCTTCTAACCGAAAAGTTGCTCATAGAAAAAAAATAAACATTGTAAAATTAATAGCTTCTCAGAATCTAAAATTATGTAAATTTTGTAATTATATCATCTTTTATAATTAAGTATAGGTATCGTATCTAATAAAAAAGTACCTACTTATATTAAATATGAAATGTCTTGGTAGGTTTAGAATTTTGGAACATTCTTTAAATGTTACAAAAGGTAATTTTAATCAATAGAAAACGTTTGCATAATGTCTGACAAGTCCCATCGGTTTATTATATTTCTACACGCATAGATTATACATTTTTCTCAAGTCTAAAGGGGTAATATAATAAAAATAAATAAAAAAATATAATATCCTCTTGAGTTGTTTGTTCAGGTTCATTTCCAAGTGTGTTGTCCACATAAAATCCGTAGATATAGTATATAGGTATATATGTAGTCAATATGTTATGTTGGGCTCCCCGTTGGGTTTTAGTCCGATAAGATTCCGCCGCCACTGCCGTGTGGAGATCACATTTAAATACAAGGACGTCCCTCGGCTTTTTGAATAATTCGGTTTCAAATTTTAAATTAAGGTAAAATAATGTCTAGAAATGTATTAAATATTGAACATGAGTTTATGATAAAATAAAAATTACATTCAGAAATATGAAATAATATAAAACAACAAGTTCATGAATTTAAATATATACACTGTGTATATGATGTACCTATGTAAATTTAATTAATAGTCCATTATAAATAAATAATAATTTATTTATATATAATATACAATATTTATTTATACTATATTTATATACAATATTTATATATAATATTTATGTATATTATAATAATTATCTAATGTATATAATATTATACAAAATATATTAACATATATCTATATCTATATTTTAAGATATCCTAGATTATGCTATCCTAATATTTACATTTCACTTTAATTAAAGCTTGAAATCTGTCTTTTTATTACTGAATCAAATATAAAAAATTATTCTAGTTATTTATTTGAAAGTGTCTTTATAAAGTGTTTTTAAAAGTAAGGTACCTAAGGTATATTGTTTGAAGTCAGGTATTAAATATTATAGGTTTTTGTATTTTATACACTTAATGAATCAACTAATTAATAATTGTTTTCAAATAGTTTTAAAATTTATTATAAAATTATTATAAAATTTGAAATTATTGTTATAAAAATTATTTGAAAAGTTCCGTAAATATTAATAAGTTGAATCAGTTGTCCCGAATCTAGGTTATATTATATAATTTTATTCTATATTTATATGTTTATATGTTGTATATTCAGCGTAGGTATAAGATCGGATTAGGTAAATGTAACGCAAAAATGTAAAATTCATATAGGTAATATATACACACTATATTTTGTTTTTGTTCGTTATGCAGATAATTGTTGCTAGCTTATATAGCTTTAAATGTAATGGATTAATAGGTATAATGATAAACATTTAATTGTGTTATCATCACGTTTTTTAATTTAAAAAAAATAAAAATTAAACGTCTTCTGAGAAAAAGTGTAAAATTTAATAATTTTTCTATACATTTATCATAATATGTTTGAGGCAAAAGAATAATAATGAATAAAATTCAATAATTTATAGTTTTAGGTTTTTAAACATAAGTTTAGACACCTTATATCTTGTGTCCGTCCGTCTATCCGTCTGTCCGTAGTTACTAGTACATAGTTACGGTTGTTGATTTGGTTACCAGGGAGTTAGATCTTATTCGTTTTACAATATTTTTATTACATAGTCATGAAGAACATTGTTGATTTTGTTACTATGCATTATGGAGAGATATTATATTATAGTTAAAAATACGTGTATAAATCGGTACTTTAGCGAGTTTACAGAGTGGGCTTTCTTAACTTATTTGTTTAATTAAAATATCTTAAGAGAACGCCACATACCCAATTTTTAAGGGATTTTGTATAGACAATTTTTATTAAATTTTAAGAAAAATTAAAATGAAACAAATTAAAAATATTTAAATATATTTTAAAAGTAATTTAAAAATAGACCTGTGTCAGTACCATTTTTAATTGTCGTGTAATCACGATATTTGTTAAAAAACATGTTTACGCATTTTTCATTTTTATCAACTCGAGAATATTTTGGAAAGATAAAATAAAAAATAAATTTTAAAGAACTAAAATATCTAGCGACTGCCGATGGAGCCAATTTTTGATATATGCATATTTACACATTTAAAAGTTGTTAAAAAAAATAAATAATACGGATATTTTAACAGCTCATGAAATGTGTAAAAATACATATTGATAATAATCGGCTTCTAGATAATGTCGCTAGATAATGTTTTTAGTTATAATTTGTTTTTGTTTTGTATTTCTAACATGTTTGTAAGTTGATAAAAATTAAAAATGCTAATGCAAGTTTTTCATTGAAAAATTGTCGGTGTGGCGTCCAATTAATTTGCAATAAAATTATGCATTTGTATTATTATTATATTTTATGACTATAACAAGTGATTTATAATATAATAAGGAAAGTACAAAATTGCTGATGCACTTTCTCTATTGTAATGATTATACTCATGCTCCAACTTAAATTTCAACAGGGATAAGTGCATAATCGTTGTAATTAATCAATGATCAAATACATTAAAACAAACTTGAAATTCTTAAAGTATTCATAATTTAAAGAATTCTGACCTAATCTTAAACATGCTATTTTTATTTGATAATGTAAAAAAAATCACGAATGTGTATTTTTAAAAATAAAAGGTAGTTATTTAAAAAAGAAGTAATTAGTAATAACAAATAGAAAATTCACAGTAGGTGCTGATCAACATACAAAAATTCCTAATAAGATTTACCCCCGATAACAATGTATATCTTCATATCAAAAAATAACGAATTGTCTATATGATAACATCTAATTATTCACTCACCATCTGACCTTATTATATTTTTTTTATGTGTGGGCAAAAATGTAAGGAAACGCATTATATTTTATATTTCACACTGAATCATAGAAATTTAAAAAGAATTTCAAGAACCTTGTATACTTTCGTTAAAGTCTTTGTGTATTTTATTTTCAATTCTGAACGGAGCGATGAAGCTAGTTGATGGATTTACAATAATATATTATTTTTATTTTTTCTTGTTTATTTTATTTTTTTATTTTTTTTTTTTTTAACTTAATTTTTGAGCAGATCAGAAGTACCCTTTTTTGTTAGCAAATATGATCAGAATAATACTTCAAAAAACCAAGAGGTCATTTAAATTTTTTTTAAAAAATGCAGAAACTGGTTATTTCTTTGTAATTCCGAAAAAATGTGTCTAGATATTTATGTGCACAAGATATAATATAAGCAGATAAGGTACGTTACACATTTTTCATAAATGTATTTTTTAAATTTTATTGACAGTTAATTTTTATTTATATGTATATTATACAATACTACTCTTAAAAATTTTATTGAAATAAATGATTTATCATTACTTTAAAATTCTATATATCCACCATTATACTACACGAGCGAAATGCTTCCACTTTCCAATGACTGGATTTATATATATATATATATACGTTATATTTTGTTTATTACATCTAATTGTAATTAAAATTAAAAATAAGAACTATAGTTCTATAGGTACTTTTTATAACAATCAATCAAAATATTATATTAATTCATAATTATAATTCAAATATTTAAATAGGTATATATTTTATGTATAAAAATGTAGGTAATATGACGTATAGATACTAGGTATTAGATACTATAAGGTATATATATAGGTAGTATACTATACTATATAATAAGTACTTAAATAAACATTTATATTTTTTTATTAAATTATAGTAGGTATCGTACTTCTATATAGAGTAGTTATTATTGTTTGTACAATACTGTAATATTACATTAAGAATTCATCATATTTACATTTTCTGTAAGTATATTTAAATATAATATGCACAATCACTGCTTCTTGAAATATCTAAAGTCACTATTGCCTTTTTATATTAAACATACATTGTAACATAATTTGTATATTGATTTATTGTAGTGTGATGTAATATTGTATTAATATTATAAGTACGTACTTAAAATCGACAAATATAATTTATTCGTGCTTATTGTAGTTAGGTACTTAACTATGAACACAAACCTACTAGACCATAGAATTTATTCGGTGACGTCGTTATTTTTACCAGTAAAATATGAATACAATTTAAGTTGAATAAAAAAAATATAAAATATTTATTCTGTTATCAATTGCTTAAAGCCTTAGCCCTTGTTTAAATATTTAACAAGATTTAGGAATTTACAATAAAATATCTATATAGATTATTATATAATATAAAGTATAGATGTATATGTATAAACTATGAGTATATAGGATATAAATAGGTACAACATATTATAATAATGTTCATGCTTGTATGTTTTTAATTCTAAATTTAAGTACACACAATTAGTATTTTTAAATTGTAACAACAAATACCTACATAATATTTATATTTTACACATCAATATAATGTAAAAAATGTATACGTATAGGTACTTATACGTATGTATGAGGTAATTATACGTACCTATGTACTAAATATGTTACGTAACACATGATATCGTACAGATAATTAAAATCCTCTTCCTATTAAAGCAGTCAATTTATAATGATAAACGGTATATTTTCTAGTATTGTGTGCAGGTATATTTATTATTTATTTTTGCTATAAAGTATAAGGAGATTTACCTAATAACAAAAAATATTACTTTATAAGAAATTTCGTTATTATATATTTAAAATTTTTCGCCCAAAAATTTTTAATAACGTTATTAACACTCGTTTCATCCCATATCCTTATCGCCTATCATGGTCTTCGTATATAGATATATGTATATCATAATATTATATTATATAAGTACACATATAGTAAATATCAGTTTATTGACAATACCTAGTTTTACTTAAATGTTTTATGTTTTCAATGCTAGCACTTATAATAATTTGTGTAAGAAATAAAATACACGGACGTATTTTTTTCTGTGCATCATGCCTTTCGTGTAAGAAAAATGTATTTGCACCGGTTTTATATTCGAATAAAAAATACAGATGAAAACCATATTATTAATACAAAGTGAGAGAAGTAGAAATAAAAATCAGAACCCAAGCGTGTATTTATGTTTTGATAGCCCGAAGCTCCTAGTGTCGAGATCGGATCGCGGGAAGGCCTGCTGTTGTATGCTCATATGTATGTGCATACGCGCATAAAATAATCCATCATTCCAACATTCACGAGCGCACGCACGCACTCGCACGCCACGCACTTATACGCACACACACATACATATACACCCGTGGGCAGCTCGTCAGTTTTACCTATGGAATGCCACTGCACCCAAACAACATTTTCGCCCGATCTCTATTCCCCCCACCGTTATTATTTCTTACAGGTCCTTTCTTCTTATTAGGAAGAATTTTTGGTGCTTTAATTTTATTTATTTTTTTGTTTAAATTTTTAATCATAAAAAATATTGATTCAAAATGATGTAATACCCATACCTGTACCTATAGAACAGCTGGAAACTATCTGGTATAATATTATTGTGCATTTTTATACACAAACGCCGAGAAAGAATTTTCTATTGGTGCGATAGTTAAAAAACATTTTTCTTGTCAACCGTCCACGGATTGTACGTAGGTATATAATTGAATAATGATATGGCGTATACGAAATTATAATTATGATTTATTATACTCGTCGTACGGCCCCTGGTTTGGTACAACGTGATATTATGTTTGTGCGAGAGAGTGAGAGAGAGAGAGAGAGAGAGAGTAAAGGAAAAAAATTTACTGATAAATATCTCGCATCGTAAAGGTCTAATTATTATAGTCGAGTACAGGTTGTTGCGATAAATTAATACTATACGGACGTTGGGCCATAAGATATGCAAATGTCCAGGCGCGTCTGCTGACCGTGTTATAATAATGCGGCGTTTCTTTATAGCAATGTTAATATAGGTAATGCTGTTATAACCCGAATGACGGTTGATTATAAACATTTAGTAGGTATCCTTTAATAAAGTATATACAATCGCAATTTCCTGTGAATTTATGTTAAATTTATATAATACTAAACATATTTTCGACATTAAGAACTTTTTAAAAACAAAAATAAATAACATAAAGAATTCAGAATTTCATAGAAATGTTTATAAAACTATTTATAGGTATGTATTTTCATAATTATTTTGCTACAATGTGTTATTATATGATTATAATTTAATAGGTTTAAATAATATTGCGAATGAAAGACGTATATTAAAAGAGGTAATATTTGGAAAAAATATCAATAAATAATATGGCAATTTTCACATATTTATATTTTTGCGTAGGACAACCGAGTACCTATATTTTATTGATCATAAATTATTGTAAGAAGTACCAACTTCGAATCCAATTGTACAATCCTGTTTAGTAATTAAATTTTTACACTTGTTTTTTTTTTTTTTTTTAGATCACAATAAATTCCTATAATACTATGTTTTAATGGACAATTGGAATCGTATGGATGTGTGATTGATTACCCAGATGTCTAGCGCCAATCAGGTAACCATTTAATATATATTTATATACTAAATTACAATCAATATTACGATCACCTCTACAATTATTTACCTGTAACTATACGGCATGGGCGTAAAAACCGGATGCTCAAGACTCGAGTAATATAACTGAATGCAGATGGGACCTGGTGAGGTAACAGTGAATGTCGTGTCTTTGGTTTTTGATCGATTTATCGCCAAACGTCACTCCATCTCGTTGCAATGTCTTTGTACCTATTTCTTATTTCTTATTCCATTATCCAGGTCTGTTTCACCGTTGTTAGATGCATCAGGAACAACACTATTCCGTAAATGCAAACTTGACTATGCATGTGGCATACTAAACCTTCTGTATAGACTATAAACCATCGCGGCAAAAATTCACTATCCTGTAGTAATGTACTGTGTAGTGTATGAAAAGAGTATGAACTACGATTAGGTTACAGTCTGTGTTTTTCACTGAAGATGGTAACTTAGTTTCCGAAATAACTAGATATTTTCTTACAATAAAAGTATATTTTTTGTGGATTTGGGTTTTATTTTATTTATATACATTTTCCACATAAATAGCTATATAATATAATATAAAAGTGCTGTATATTTTGTTCTTTGAACTACCTGCATAGTAGTGTTTTTGTATTATGAATAAAAAAGCCTATTTAATAATGGATACATTAGGTATATTATATTTGCGGGTTTTAAAAGTGCTGTATTTATATTTTTTTATACTTTCATTTTTATTTTTGTATTCTTGTGTGAATATACTTTTTGGGTGGGAGGAGTCGAGTATGAGTTTTGGAGTAAAGTCCTTTTTTGATAGCAAACTGGTTCTAATTGATACTTTGAAGAGGTTATTTTCCGATATTTCAGTAGTTAAGGAAAAATGATCTTTTATAATAGAAGTATTTTATAAGTGTCGGGAAAGAACAAAATAACAAATACAATTGTCATGGTTATCTATTTTTTTTAAAAAAATTACTACACTGAAGCTTCGCTTAAAATCGTTTTATAAGAATAAATGATTTATCATTGCCTTTAAATTCAACATCTCCACCACCAGTATCCTACCCAATGAGCGTAGTACTTCCATCCTCTACATTTTTTTATTTAATATTTTACTTAAAAACGCTCTCCTGAAAAATTGTAAAAACACTATATAGCACTCTGTTTTATCGGGAAGCCGCGACCTATCTGCAAATATCAATTAAGTATTTTTTTTTATATAATTAATAAATTAATTCATATATTTACCTAGGTAGTTATAAATCCTATTTAAATGCTTTCAATGTTTTTTTTCACAAAGTATCACTTTTTAAATTTACGACTATTTCTATTCGTTACCCGTATTGGCGGCGCGATATTATTGCGAAAATGATGAAACAATAAGTAAAATAAAAATATATTATATTCAATCCTAGACAATATATTATCGTATAAAATATGTGTACGTATAATACTTATACTATAATAGTAACATATAAAGTTCAAGTTAAAACATTATTTGAGATATGTAGTGTTATTCATAAACGCTATTTTTACAGTTACTACAAACTACAAAGTAAATCATCTCGCTTTCAATAAGTCGGGAACAAATGCATATTGATGAATTTTCATGATAATCATGGCGATCGGGACTTGACCAGCTCATCCAGCATCATATACAGGGGGTATGTACCGTATATATAATAGTGTGCCAGTGCCTGATCTATTCAAGTTTTACGCACCAGTGGAATATGCATCCAAACAGTTAACCACTTGTAATCTGGAAACCATATGAGAACGGACATTTTTACAACCATAGAGTTCGACTCGCCACACGATACCGATCGCTCCTGTAGTTTCTGCGTAGGAAGACCGTTATATCTTTTGAATCTCTGCACGAGCAACACTTTAAATAATAACGACAAACATAATAAAAAAATAAGAGAGAACATGCGTTACTATTATACTGTGAATGCATTCCCTTCGGGTGTTTTACATTGTGTTAAATCTTCATTTTTTTACTATTTTTATGTTATTATTAATTTATTATACCTACTGCTCCGATTAATTTGGCATACATTGAGTATACACACCGACTCATGTAAGTAGATTTTATCTGGACACATTGTGATTTGTAGTTTGGGTGGTCTTTAGATAGTTCCAATAAGTTAATGAGAAAAGTAAAACGCTCCAAGCTGGAAAAGGAGGAGTTTGAGAATATATAAAAGAACTATTGTTATTTGTCTTGTGTGGGCAATACCTTGTTATTTTTTTGCCAAATCTAATGAAAATTTACAAACAATATTTATTTTCCGATAACAATTTGATAATTTGATAGTTTAGGATAATTTAATTTTATGGTTAAATTTGATTTTTCCATAACAAAACGCATTATGAATGTGTAAGTACACAAACAATTCAATTAATTCATACGATATTTCTTTAACAACTAGTACAAGTATATTGACACGTTTCACACTAATAAAAGTAGGTAATTGACAAATTGAACAAATGTACTTTATTAAAATAAATTAGTCATTTTAGTTTTTTCTTTAGGTACCTACTTAAAATAATACAATATACTTGGAAATTAATGTTTGTAAAACCTCCCAAGCCATTTATTATTATTGCCATAAAATAAATTAGTACAAAACATAGTTAATAAAAAATGTTTATATAAGAATATATTTTATATGATAAAATATTTGACATGATTATTATATTTTTAATATCAATATTAATTTTATATTATTTAAGAAGATGCTAGACACACGTTTGTTGTCTCTGTCTTACATACACATAACATAGCAAATCTACGTACCGTATTCTTACTACAGTTTATTTATCATTAATATTAGAATACATTTACCTATTATCAAATTTGTAGAGGAGAACATAAACTATGCTTTAGCGTTTTTTTTTAAATTTCATTTTTAAACAAGTTATGAGTATGTAGTTAAATAACTCATTTTTTTGAATGAATGTAATTAGTTTTAAAAATAAAACTAAAAAAAAACCACGCTAGAGCATAGTTTATATTCCTCTCTACAAATTTAATTTTAGGTAAATTTATTCTAATATTAATTAGGTATAAATAAACTAGTAAGAATGCGGTACGTAGATTTGCTATGTTATGCGTTTGTAAGACAGAGACAACAAACGTGTGTAGAGTCCTCTTAAATAGCTTCAATCAAAACTGTTTCAAAATCCTTTATTCTCAACGATCAGGGATCGGGTACCTTGACCGCATGGGGGCTTATATTTTATGTTATTTGAAATCATATGTTTAGTGATAGAACATCTATTCGATGATAATTTGTCCGATAAGGATCAAAATGCACAATTTAAGATAACACGCAATCTGTAATGTCTTTTGCGATGGCCGGACGGGTGGTGGTGATCGTTAATTGTAAAACCGTAAACCATTTCTATTATCACGTACTGATGAACGGATCCCTGTGATCGAATATACTAATATACCATCTTGTATGGATCCCGGCTATCCAGCAAGTGTGGCTTTTGTATTTTTCTGTGCTTTAATTGAATAATACGAAAAATAACATATTTTTAAATTAACTTTTCTTGTAAAATCGGGCAATTTAATTCAAAGTTGGGTTTTACTGCTCTATAAAATGTATTAATATTACAGAGAAAAAACCGATTTAAAAATTGAATCAATTAGGACTTTTCCGTTTTGGCATAAATGTTTCTTGAATTTGATGTTTTGCATTATTTTTTATAGTCGTGTGAATATATTTCCAATGATTTAATCCTTAAAAAAGACTCGTATCTGTTGAAAATATATAGTCTGTTTCAGACGTTTCAGTGACATTTTCAAAAATAAACAACCATATGAATAAAAACACGAACATATTCTGTTCTTGTTGTACATTGTGATACAACATAAAGAAACTTGTCAGCCAGAATTCATTCGATTCACTAAGAACCCCACCCGAAAGAACTGTATAATTTCGGACCTGTCAGATGTATGGTATGCAAAAAATCGAATATTTCCTTTAATCCTCAATTCGTATTTCCCACGGAATTTATGATCTTGAGTAAACTATTATTATATTATACAGAACGTAAATAAATCAGATAGGTGTAATAACAAAAATATATATATTAATTCTGTATGAATAGTAGAAATAATATATATATTCGTATATACAGGTATTATCAAGTACATATCAACTTATTTTCGTTTTCAACTCAAAGTTATAACTTATTTATACTTAATAATTACAAAATTATAGGAAATATTATTTTAAAATTTGAAAAGTATTTTAGTATATTTTTAATAATATGGACTTTGGTTACTACGTACTTACTATACTTCTTAATTTTAATTATAACATGATTTAAACCAGTCTGTAAGATGGAGGTAATTAATGTTGTAAATACTAAATAGTAGGTATAGGCATCTATTTTTAATTATCATGGCATTATAAAATTTATATATTTAATATATAATCTATGACATATACGAGTACTTTTACAGAAAATAGAAACACCTACTAGATTTTTACGGTTAAATTTTGTGACGTAATGTAACTATCAAAATGTTAAGTGATAAATGATAATGAACGTCACAATATATTTTCTCAGTACGTTTAAATATCTATACGTAACGAAATTGTATTTATCTAAACGTAACAAAATTGTAACGCGAAATTTAGACGATCTAAATATTTTTATTTTATTCATATAACAAAACATAAAACTGTATACATTTTAATAAATTAGGAGTATTATGAGCAATGGTGACAATGTATCCTGGAAATTGGAATGATTTTAGTTGATTGAAGATTGTATGGTTATCTACATTTTTACATGGGATATTTACGATAACATTTTCATTAGTTGAGCTATAAAACTTCAATAATTAAATTGAAAATCACCATGTAAAAATTTAGATTAATTTTCCAAATTAAAATTTTTATATAAATTATCAAACACTAAAACCACTCAGTTTTCCAGAAATGCACATTTCCTGAAACACGTTTTTCCTTATTTTTAATAACATTTTATTATTACGCAACAATAAAAAATGTTAACAACATAGGACTATTTTTAAATTTCTTTAAACAATTTTGAATTATTAGATTTTTATTTTTTTAAATGTATAAAATTGCCTATGCATAACCTTTTGAAAATCAAGTGCCCTCTTGATTTACAACAACATAATATTCGTAATAATTTTGGGTTTTGATAAAATATATAATATAACATGCTACTGTAATAAATAATATAAAATAATAGTTTTGGGAATTATATAGAAGTCATAATTATAAATATAAATTATTTATATATATATATATATAAATATACATTATATTATTATATATTTATGTACATATATATTTAAAATAATATAACATAAATGTCGACTATATTTTCAAAACTACGAGCCTACGGGAGCAGTCGCTCCTAAAGAAATCTCATAACTATTTTGTGGTCTCCCCTGTGCATAAGGTAGGTGTGTAATATTTATTATTTATTTATTTTTATGTAGGAATACATCCCCAAAAACACATAGAGATGTGTAAAGACGTACCGACCTATGTGAACATCCGGCATACCAATGATATTGTAACGCATTTTATTTTTTTTATTACTTCATGGTTAGTATAAAAAAGGAAGCTTCCGACAACCGTGTAGAACTTCATTATTGAAAAGAACAATTGGAAATAGCGTAAAAAGTCAATTTTTACGAGGCAGTGAACAAGTATGCAGTACCTATGTTTGGGAACAAGGAAAACGAAGAAATACTTTTTAAAGAAGGGTCCTCGGATTAGTCTCGCACATGTTTTCCATATTAGTCACAAAGGTTCAATCGACCATGCTGTGCTACTATATAATATAGAGTTATGTGAACTGGAATTTTAGTTTTACTTTCAATTTTATTTGCTATAGGTATGTCTTTTTTTTTTTTTTTTTGTACATGAGCATTCTAAATTGAATTAATATATTTACGATTTAATAAGATATTAATTTAAATTACAAATATTTCTAGCATATATATATATATTGTACATTGTATATACAATAATACAGTATATATAAATGTCATTAGAAATAAATTGCTCCGTTTGAATAGTCGTGATCGGCGCTGCAATCACGGTAGGCGGGTATTCTTTTAGGAATAGAAAACTCACGTTCATTCACACGTTTATACATTATCTTCTAGTTAACTAGTTTATTACAATTCAGTAGCCGTAATTTCTGAATCCGTCCGTCCCGCGACACATAATAAAAATCCAATCTTTACCCGTTGCGCATTAATTACCCTCCCATAATAATATATTCACCCATTAATTTGCTATCGGCCGAGCATTTTCCATCGTGTGTACGTGTGTTCACGACCATTGAACTCAAAAAATCTTGACATGTTTTAAGTAAATAACCAGTTTACACACACACACACACACGCACACACTCACACACGCACGCACGCACGCACACACACACACACACCTTCACACACACACACACACACACACACTTACATATACACGTACACATATACACACGTATACACGTACACATTCACATATATAAGTGACTTGTTACTTAACAGCGTTGCGATTACTAATGTGCAACTAGTAGCCACATATGGTAAATTACGTTTTCATGTATCAGTGGACCACCAAAATAGGAATGCAATGCATTTTTTTTAATGGCTCGTAAGTTTTTCTCTTTTATTCCATTCGATATTACTTTTATTTGTGTCTATGCTTTGGCGTTATTTTTTATAAATGTTATTATTATTATTTCTGCAAAACGCTTTTAATCGCACCGTCCCTTCCAAAAATCCTTAGTATGAGCAATTCCTTTAACTACACATAGTTTTATCATAAAGGAAAAATACATTTTATTATTCGAAATTGTAATATTTTATACAACCGATGATAGTATACAAATGAAGTATGGAAACAGAATTATATAAAAATTTAGTTGTAAAATATGTAAGGAATTCAGGTTAAGTATTTAAGCATTATAGAATGTTGGAACTAGAAAGCAGAAGTTTTATTAGTGTGTGTGTATTTGTGTGATTTATTAAGAAGCCGGTTCACCCACCTGCACTCTGTTTCATTATGAGAGAAAGCGAATCTCCAAGTAGGAAAATATGCAATAAAGATAAAAAATACTAAAAAGTTTTATTATTGTTTGGTAGATTACATTTTTTGTTTTAAATATTATAAAATCAATTCCTATAAGACTGTAGAAAATTATATCCAAATTTTAATTTTTTGTTTTGTTTTGTTTTACATAGAGTTTTACACGCCACTTGTCGAACTAAATACCGGTTGTTTCTCTTTACAGAATATTATATTAAACGAGGATAGGTAAATTTTTAATCTTCAGTATTTATTTTAGAAGATTGCTAATAGTTCTTGTTCTTGTTAATTGTTAGTTGTTAATAGTTATTGTAAATAGTTCTTTAACTATTTCTTTTGAAATTACCGTATTTTTTTTTCAATACTAAACCATTATGAATAAAATGTTGAATTTTTAGCCGCCAGCTTATACATGTTGTCTGAATGAACTTGGAATGAAATATTGAATATAATAATAAACGCATTATTATAATCTTTAATTTGGTAAACTATTTTCTGCTTAAAATTTTACCTTGCATGTAAACAATTTTAATCGAATCACAAAATTATACTATAATATTCGTATTACACTTATACACTTAATATTCATTTTTTTTAAATCTTAATAATTTATTATAAGAAGTTCAAATTTTCGTTAAGTCTATATAGTTTACGTTACTTTTTTTTTATTTAAACAACTTGTTCGTATATTCTTTAATACAATTTGAGTGAGGCGTGACGGAAGACTGAGGATAACTGTCAGCTTACTATCAGAATAGAAGCATGTTTGATCTAAATCTCTGCAGCCGAACCATCATGTCAATGTTTTGTATCTATATAGAGTCCATTTGCATACTTAATAACACACTACGTATATTATATTAATATACTTTACATATTTTGTTTAATAGTGGTATGTATGTAAGAACTGGAATGAATTTAAAATGAAAGTATATTTTTAAACAGCCTGAGTAGGCTGCAAGAGATTTTCGTCAAATTCATCTTACAAAAAGCCGGTCAGTAGGTTGTGGAAGCACTTCGCTCGTCGGGTGTCAGTATTGGTGGATGCACTTCGCTACTGGGCAGGGTACTTTTGGTGGATGTATTGAATTTGAAAGCAATGATAAATCAT